>JAAOAY010000447.1:0-52865 GCA_013396255.1 Fusarium sp. NRRL 25303 | reverse complement strand
AGATATCCTAAACTCATACTAATTTTAGACGAAACTTGTACTAAGTTACTATTTGTCTAGGTAAGTAGGTAGGTGGAAAATGATTTCGTTTTTGCGGTGAAATGGTTTTGTACAACCAAAACTCAGGTAAAATGCCGCTGCAAATTGTTTGACTGCGGGCTTTCACTTGTGTCTGCGGGCGTTTAGACCTGGACAGCTAGCCAGAAAGTCTTGCTTTCAAAGCAGTGGCCCTTGCGGGTTACACAATATGCGAGATACCTAGTACTCGCGGATATGTTCTGCCCTGGTTTGACGTGATGCTTGTGTTCTAACATGGCTGAGTGATGTAAGTTTGTAGTGATTGCGGGATGCAACCATCCTCCTCCTCCCTTCTAGCAGCGTTTTGCACTTCACAAGGTACTTAACTTGATAGCATACATTTCACCTCGTTTAAAAATAAAAAAAAAAGTACCCTCGAAGCCTGGGTCTTAGTTCTGCTACTCGTAACGTGAGAATTCTCAACTAAACTTCAACAACTAACGCAAAGACAAATTTCAGACTTGATGGACAACGTCGACTCGAACCCAGAAGGCCAGCGACGCATATTCACGTTGTCTAGGGGTGAGCATACCTTCTCCGGATCGATCGAATGGACGACAGCGATGCCAGAGACCTTGGAGCCATGTCTGGCAGTGGTTGAAGAGAGGCTACCCACGGATGAGAACCGACCAGAAGAGGCTCGCACCCTGGTCTTTAATCACTTCTTCAACGATGGGCCCAGGATCGGCTTAGTCTACAAGTGCGTTGAGCAGCCTATCGATCTGCGCGAGGCCATCACACGCATCCCAAAGCCCTCCCCGGAACACAGGCGTGCTCTTGGCAGAACTATAGCGACACAGGTCCGGTCCCTGTACGTCCACTTTCAGATCAATCACCCAGCTTTGCGGACCGAAAGCTTCATCTTCTTCGTGAATTCCGACCCAAATCTTACCACGCCTTATATTCTTGACTGGGCGCGACAAGCATCTCCCGAGATGTACCAACACCCTGAATACCAAGCAGGAAAACCTCTCTGGTCCGACCACGTCTGGTCGTTGATGATGGTGCTCTCTGAGATTGCTGACTGGAAGCCACTTGAAAAAGAAATTCTGGACCACGCCGCGTTGCGGAGCAGGAAACTTGAGAGAAAGCGACTGGTGACAAATCCGAGTTGGAAGGATGCCATGACCGCTGAGTTTTTCCAGTTTGGCTTTGAATTTCTTGAGAAGGATCGCAGCACACTTGAGGAGTACAGCCGTTGGAAGGTCAAACGCTTCTATGATAGATTGTGTAAGCTTCTGGAGCCGTTGTGATACTCTGTCCGGGGGAATGAGCGTGCGACTATCTCAGCGCCATCAGCTTCAATAGTCACTGCCTGCTCTTTGTTTGTCTTTCCGATGTTTTAACAACTCCCTGGATTGTTGAGACTCTGGCAATGTCCCCTGCTCAGAAGATGGCAGACTTCTATAACTGGTCTTTAGGATGTCGGAGTAGTTAGGAGTCTGGACCAGAACTGAGAAAATAAGCAGCAAGAGAATTTGTCAATTATATCGCAAGTCTTTTGGCCACTAAGATTTACTGCCACAGCCTAGCTGGTGTCGAGTGTAAAGAGGACATCCTTGACTTCTTTTTAGCACAGGTCACCCAGTGGCGACTTCTCAAGTGATATACTTAAACAGCCTATAATGGCGTCAGACTGTTTCGTATCGTCTCAAAACTTATGTTATCACATATAGTGTTTGGCCTTCCAAGCGAGTATCATCAAACGGCCCTTCTCATACAGGGGCATCTGCATTCAGCTTTAACTCACGTAATCTTGTGGATTGCCTACACAAAACCCGCCTTCAGAACGCCGTCCTTTATTGTGTGCCCTACATGATCCAAAATCCCCCAGACCCTCGAACAAACTCTTCGGTTGCACCTATATCCCTACCTGTTTCATCGACCCTCTAGCATCCCAGACTAACAGCATTGGCGAAAAGAGCATAAGTATCAGCGTGGTTGATGTTTTGCTCAGCAGTCAAGCTCTGGATGAAGTTATATCCGTAACCACCATAGTCAGAGGTTCCCTTGATCTGGTTAAGATGGGTCATCTCGTGCAAGTTGGTGTTGCCCTGATCCTGAGCATGGCAAGTCGAAGTGGTGGCAGGAAGACGCTCAAAGTAGAGATCGCAATAGGCCATGTAGTTTCCGCCGGGAACAGTATACGCAAGAACACCGTTCTGGCACGCGCCGTAAACATCGGTACAGTAGTATCGAGTATCTCCAGCGTTGGTCGACCCACACTCAGCAGCGATCTTGGCAAAGACATCAGCGACAGTCGAGCGAGTCGCAGCGTCAGAGTTCTTAAAGTACTCCTCCACCTTGGCAGCCGGGCCGTTGGAAGCAGCCTCCTGAGCAGCTGAAGCCTGTCTAGCACAGTTCGACAGAGCAGCCTGGGTGACCTGGAGCTTGCTGCCAGAGCAGTCACTCTGGACTTGAGCGCGCTTCTGGTGGAAAGCGGTGCGGACGGAGAAGGCCTGGGGACCGTCGACTTCGGCATCGAGACGGTTGGAGTAGAAGGGGACTGAGCCGATCAACTCGGTGGAGTTCTCCTGGGCGAAGGAGAGGGCGCCGGATGAGAGGACGCTGAACTTGCCACCGGCGGAAAGATCGTGGAACTCGGCGATGTCGAACTCGACTTCGTAGGAGTTTCCGGAGGGGATGCTCTGGAAGGCGGTATCATCGAGCTGGGTGGTGTCGAGGGCGATGCGAACACCGTCAAAAGGAACAGCCTTTTTCTCTGTTGGAGGTTAGTAGGTGAGTGGCTATGGGGGTAGAGTGTCGAGGATGTGTCAGAGTGTTTCCCTGCTGTGCTGTTGAAGATTGAGTTCCATGATCTAATTCAACTCTCAACACCAAGACAGTCTACACGCTCACTCCATCCAACATCTCATTCATGCCTCATCTCGGGGAGACTTACCAGCAGAAAAGACCTGAGCCCTCTCAACGGGAGCCGTATCAAGGAATGTTCCAACCTTGAGGAGCTTCAAGTTGCTCTTCCCATTATTGGTGATAACAGCCTTGACCTTTGAGTTCCCCTGCATCTTCAACTCGACATTCAAGGGAGTAGGGGCGCGCTTATCCACCAGGGGCGCAGCGACAGCCATGGAGGCGAGAGCAAGACCAGCAAGCAGCTTCATTTTGAACGATAGACCAGATCGAACGAATGTGATGTAAAAGAGTGAAGAGAATGAAAAAGAACGAATGAATGAATGAAAGGAATGACTGTTTTGAAGAGGATGAAGACATGCTGAGGGACTCGAGGTATCGTGAATACTTATACGAAAGTCGAGTTGATACCCTGCGACTCGTCTAGACTCGGGAGCAGGGGACTTGCGACGATATTGATCCGTCTTGGTGTGGACCGATCCAGGGTTTCGTTTCGGACATGTCAATATGTTTGACACGCGCCATTTCCGCTCTCCAATCTTGGCGATTCTCGAATTAATTGTCCGAAAATTGACTCCCAACGTCACCCACCTTCTACCATCGCCGTATGTTTATGCTATTTTCGCCTTTTGAGTTTATCTTCCGATTTACACAATTAACCTTAACTTTCGCAATTGACTCTGTCCGATGTAACAAAATCGAAGATCCTCCAAAATTAAAAAAGGATCAAGGTCAGGTCCGGGCGTCATGCCCTTTCGAAACACATCATGTAGCATCGTCAGCTGGGATGAGAATGCCCCACAACAGGATCGGCCAAGGCTATAAAAGATCGTCGTAAATCAAGGTTACGAGATTGGAAGGGTTGTTTGTGAATATATTAAAACAAGGTCGCTCCCCGTTTGATTTGAGACGCCTTTGGGCCGTTGAGGAAGGAGATTGTGGTTTGTTGTTTGACGGGCCGTTTCTATAGCGTTATGAGTTGAGATTATTGGATAGAGGTATTGTTTACGGATTTGAGTAGAAGAGTTGGGCATAAATGTGTATCAGATTGCTGACGGCATGTGATTTTGAGATGGTAATAATTGTTTCAATGGCAGCTCTGATCACCAATGGCCGAAAATACTGTACCAAACAGTCTTTTGGTGAACTGATAGATTCGATGGTCAAGAATCGCGAGACGTCTTGGCTTTCCACTATCCTGCAGCAGGTCTTCCAACGTCCGAACACGCCCCTCCACGCTACCACTTAAGCTTATACAGCAGCCTCCGATCATTTCCATTCTCATATCTGACAAGATTTGCAAGGATGATCGATTCATCTCCGGTCTAATGGACCCATGATGGTCGAAATAACGTACAGAGATCAGCATGGAGCATTGACTCGATAACTTTTCGAGCAGGTGCCAAATATAAGTCAAACAAGCTTACTTGGACTAGTTTGAGAACATGACTTGCGCACTATTAGTGAAGTTTTTCATTGGTAATGTGTTCTTGAATAATCTGGAGGGTGATGGACACTTGCTTGTGAGTCTTGGTTGTTTGGTGCCGCGTTTGTCGAGATATTCAGATGCCAGGACTAGCTGAGGGCCTCAGTTTATAATATTAAGACTAACGAGAACGAGGCATTTGATAAGCAAGAACTAGCCTCATATTAGACTTTTGTAGAGATGTAGCATTAATCCACTGGAAAAGCTATCAAAACTGTCCCTTGTTTCCAGATGTTGATCTGGTAGCATCATGCAATGTCACCATGTACCCTAGACCAGTTAGTTAACAACAGTAGTCGCAACGAATTACGCAACAGCCCGAGTATTGCCAAGTTCTAGCGCATATATGGCTGTTCAAGCTATACAGCACTCACATTATAACAACAATTACAGGTTCTAGTGTGCGTGTGATTACCTTTGCGATAATTGCCGTGGCATAATACTCAGGTCAATCACCCTATCCCTGGTATTGAAGGGAGCACCGCAGCGGGTTAGACAGGCATCTGAACGACAGTGAGCGATACCAATTGGCTTGCTAGCGAAAGGACATCATGAAAGAAGCACAATTGGCAAAAAGAATGATCACGCTGGGGATCGAACCCAGAATCTTCTGATTCGTAGTCAGACGCCTTGCCATTGGGCCACGCGACCGTTTCTTGTTATTGAATTGACTTTTCCAAAACGTCGCTTACGGATTCTGCAGTCAAACTTTTTCGCTAGACCCGGAGGATTGCGGCACTCAATCAAACTCGGTACGCCGCCCACAACCCGCGCCAAGCGAACAAGAGCTAGCGACTGATGGAATCTGCTAAATAGCATTAAAGAGTAAAAGTCTCCATAGCGGCGTTCAATAGCTCAGAGTAGACCCTGGACTAAGTCCTAGCCACGCAATGACAGATTCTTCACGCCACCTTTATAAGGGAGGATAAGCGGCACAGCACAAAGAATGCAATGCAAATAAGTGCACGTGAGATACCGACAGCCCCTGGATTCTGCGTTAGTTAGGGGAGCAGTCGCGTACCTTTTAGCTCATGCGTAAGGTTAATTATTATCTTAAGTTATTTTAATGGGACGCACTGTACTCAGCTCCTCTGCACGTTCATTTCATTCTCTTGGGGGATCAAATCTTCATTCATCCTCACACTCACACGCACTTTGACACTCACTCTCCTTTATGCCATTATCTACGTGATACAGGGACTGAAACAATCCCTTGTTCCTTTGACGTCAACTCACTCATTTCATTTCTCTCATTGTTGCCTTGCGGGTTCCGTTCAAAAACCGAGCTCATGCCATGGCCATCTTCGCGTCTTCAGCTGTACGCCTACTCATCGGCCTCACAGTCGCACTCACCTTCATCGCCTTCTTCACACCAACAGGCTACGTACCAGACGTCGCATTATCATTCAGGATGCCAGCTGCACTAAAAAAGCTCGACGTCTCCATTTCCCAGGAGGAGAAGGATCCTGTTCTCATCCGCGCAACCGTCAGGAACAACAATGACGAGCCCGTCACTATCCTCAGCTACGGCTCACCCCTGGACCCCTTGGGCATTTCTCTTGGCATTCTCTACATCACGCCAAAGGGCGACAGCAAACCACTTGACACCATGCAGATTGAAGCATCACGACTCTGGCCGCCTGCTGATGATGCTCTAATTGAGATTCTCCCCGGCCGAACGGCCATTTGGGAATTCACCCTCCAGGAACCTGTTGTCCCGATGGACAAGGTGTTTGAGGGCGCGACGGTGCAGCTCAAGGGGACGTGGAATGCTGTGTGGACAAAGGAGAAGAAGAATGTTGACTACACATCCTTCGAGGAGGGCACACCAGCAAACGAGACTCTAACAGGGCCATTCAAGTCAAATGTTATCGACATTGAAGTCGTATAAACATGAATTGTATTATCATTGTTATTATTATTTGGCGTTTGGGGGGCAGGCATGATTAATTGGTTCACTTGTCTCTACGTTTAGATGACTAGAGTGATTGATGGGTTAATTGGGAAGACAAGCAAGGGGCGAAAATATTTTTTATTAGAATACATATAATCCAACCCAGCCCAACCCAACAGCCAAAGCAAGCATTCTTTGTCTCCCTGAAATGCCTGCAGTCAGCCTTTCGACGCAAGCCACATTCATACCCTGCAACAGACCATTGACCAACCAAGCCCAGGCGTGGGCAAGTGTCTTAGATTATATCCAGAGCTACACAACGCCGACTGTTGGGTCTAGTATTCATACATCGTTAGTCTAGTCAATGATTGATAACGTTGGTATGGCTAGCTTAATGACCGGCGTTCCGGAAACCCCCTTTTCCAAATAAGCGCCAGCTGCGCTACCCTGAAGCTGAAGAAGCCATGACGAGTGTTGGTTCTGGTGAAGAAATGCTGGTACTTGTGATTGTCATACGATGAACTGACAATGCATGTATGCATAAATTGCCCTTGCCGTCAACCAATCACGAGTGAATTGTCTTTGGCACACCAGGACTCAACCAGACCATGGCTATTATATGAACCCGCTTAACGGCAACACATTCCTTTTTCCCACGCTGAAGTACATCGCTTTTTGTTTACATCGATTTTCCAAAATTGTTATCTCTTAAGTAAGTCACAGAGGACACCCAGTTGCTAAAGACAGGCCTTGCAAGTATTCCCAGGCTGAGGGGATGCCTTACTGATTTGGCCCCATTACACTTCTTCACATTTGACCATTGAATCACCAGCAATTGAGACGATGGCCAACCGAACCTGGCTGTTTTATGGGAACGAGGTATCGGACCCTTGCATCCCCACACTACAAGCTGCCGACGGATATCACCACCTTAGTTTCCTCTCCATGTTTCAACAGTCATCAGCATTCCCGTTCGCAGGATATCAAGCGTAGTATAACCCAATGTTCAATTTTGTTTACTCCCCAATCTAGTTTTTAACTTTCTTCCCGGATATCAATCTACTCCCGAACAAACAACCCAGCCATACCCATACCTGTACCAACACACATACTCACAACACCAACCTCACCACCATCCCTCTTAAGTCCATGCAAAAGCGTACTCGTCATTCTCGCTCCTGTAGCTCCAAGAGGATGTCCCAAAGCAATAGCTCCTCCGTCAGGGTTGACCTTCTCCTTCGCCCACGCATCCTCGAGTCCCAGCTCCCTCACACAGTGCAGCGCTTGACTCGCAAACGCCTCGTTGATCTCCCACCGCGACACATCCTCTGTCTTGAGACCGGCTTGGTCCAGGAGCTTGGGGATGGCGAGGGCAGGGCCGATACCCATCTCATCGGGATCGCAACCAACTGTCACGGCTGAGACGAATTTTCCGATGATGCGGTCTTGAAGACCGAGAGCGGTGGCTGTGCTTCGGCGCATAAGGAGAGTGGCGGCAGCACCGTCGGAGACTTGGCTCGAGTTTCCGGCTGTTGAAGCACCGTCGGGCTTGAAAGCAGGCTTGAGCTTAGCCAGAGCCTCAATGCTAACACCCTCACGAATACCATCATCAGCAGTGACAGTGATGCGCTTCTCCTCGCCAACCTTGTTGCCCTGCTTATCAACCTCCTGGAACCTCGTCTCAACGGGTACAATTTCCTCCGCAAAGCGACCCTCCTTTCGCGCACGCGCAGCACGACGGTGCGACTCAACAGCCATAGCGTCCTGATCCGCTCTCGAAACACCATATCGCTCCGCAACGTTCTCAGACGTCAAACCCATAGGCATGATACAATCCTGCGCATGGCGGTTAGGCGAGGTCTTCAGCTCCGGCCACACATCCACAGGAATAGCTCTGCTTCCATAGTTCCTCGTCATGCTCTCCATACCAGCCGCGATACCTGTATCAATCATGCCCGTCTGGATCTGCGCCGACACAGCAGCGATGGCCTGCAGCGAACTAGAGCACGCGCGGTTCACGGTGTACAAGCTAGTGGTGTTCTTGAAGCCAACGTGGTTGAGAGCCATGCGCGCCGCCTTGGAGCCGCCGAGCTCGGAGAGCACCACGCCGACTGCTACATCGTCGACAGGGGCCTCGGGGTGTGCTTTAAGAGTGGCTTTGAGGACGCTGGCGAGGAGCTCCTCCGGGTATGCGTCCTTGAGCTGGCCCTTGTAAGAGCGGCAGATGGGGGTGCGGACGGCGGAGAGGATTACGGTGTCGGAAGGGGATTTGGCGAGGACGCCTTGAAGGCCTTTGTGAAGACGGGCCGACATTATGAGGGTATGAGAAGATATGGGATATTATGGGGTTAGAGGGAGAGCCAATTGATGATATGAAGGAGAAAAGAAGAGATCAAAGGTTCATGATGAGAAGTGAGAGAAAGTGTTTATGAGCCGGGTAAGTATATATCCCATTACCCATTACCCTCCACCCCCGCCGAAAGCCGGAACACTCCCGTCCCGTTGCCATGAGCCGAAAGTGGATCCTCGACACCGGCTTCAGACTTCGGGTAATGTTTCGAGTGTGGCTTGAAATGTCGGAGCGTCGGGTAACATCCCTACGTGTGGCGGTTTATGGCTGTGCACCACTCATCATGAGACATTCACATTCTGATTGAGATTCAATATGAAACTTTAAACAATCTTTCCATTGATACACAAATCCCGCTGTGACATTCTACCCTCTTTTGAACACGCCAACATATATATACAAACTCGCCAAATGCAATGCCTTCAACGCCCTTCCCCTGTGCCGATGCCGTCGTATAATCGTACCCCGAACTCCTTTTGCAATCTGCTTCTGACCTGACAGTTCACTGTCTATACTGAATCCCCAGTCCTAGCTTGTCTTGCCCATCTGCCACTGGTTCGACCACTTTGGACTTCTTCGCTGGACTTGCTTGATCGAGCTGTATCTCCTCGGTAGATGAATGGTTGCCGTTGAATTTTCGCTTGTCGCCGTCTCCATTTCGATGGGAAAGGAATCTCTCCTGCATGCGAACAGTCTTCTCCATTGGTCCTGGTGTGTTTCTCAAGGTTTCAGCCACCTCAAAGCTCTGCCGCGGATCTCGCCGCAGCATCTCTGCAGCAGCTTGACTAGCCTGGCTATCAAACACCTCTCCGTCCTGGTCGCTCCGGTTCCGTGACTGTGATGTGAACGATTGAGCTGCGGCAACCGACTCGAGCGCCTGCCTAGCTAGCTCCTCATTATCGTCTGCTGAAATAGTGCTCTCTCGACTCCTACGGCGGCGGTCAGTCTTGGCCACAGGTGTCGTAGGAATGAACTGTCTCTGGGAGTATCGATGAGGCTCCGAGTGAGGTACCAGATCCACCGATGGAAGAAGCCCAACGTTTGTACCCACCGGCCGGTTCATAGGCGTCGTGGGCAGAGACGACATGGATTGCGAGTTGCGGTGGTGTTTCCCGACGCGTGGTGCAGGGCGGTGAGAATGCATCGGTGTCGAAGGTGCGCTATTGTTATCCTGGCTCATAGCCTGCAACAAAGCCGAGAGACCATGCTCGCCTTGGGATCTAGATGTCTGCTGTTGTTGAGAGTTTCTATGCCCTTGTGTCATAGCAGAGACTTTCTGTCTAGGTGTCAAAACTGCGTGAAATATACCCCCAGGTCTACAGAGCATCTGCATGTGCTCTCTGTTCTCACGTATTCGTCTCAGCAACATATCTCGCTCTTCATGAAGAGCAATGCTTTCATCCTCGCTTTGCTTGATGACTTTCTTCGCCGTCTGGACTCGGCGTTGGAGGATCTCATTCTCTTGCAGCATGGCTTCATACCGCATCTTCATCTGTAAGTACTTTGTTTGTAGTGCCTCGGACGGCTGATCAAATTCCTTTCTAGCCATTCGAGTGAATTCTGCATTTCGCAGCGCGTCCACCTCGCGACGCATCATCTCGTGTTCCACAGCAGCACGCTTGGCATCGTCGTCGGCCTGGATAGACAACAAGTTATACTGTAACTTATGATGAGCTGTCTCCATCTTGAGCTTTTGCTGTTCTGCCAGAGCAGCTTGAAGCATGACGCGCAGCTCGTCGGCGGACGCTTCGAGGACCTGGTGTGGAGCGGGAGGGAGGAATTCTGTTGTTACAGGACGTTCGCGTACGTTGTTGGGCACGGTAGCTGGCGGGGAGAAGAGTGTCGACGACTGCTGGGAGCCAGAGAACTTTCGTTTGGAGGGACCGGGACCAGCTTGACTGGCATGGCTGTTGACCTGGGTCGAAGGGGGCGGTGTAAGTGACGATGGGATAACAGTGACGGCCGGCCGATCTTCGTTGATCTCGGTTCTGAAGGATTCGCTTGGATCGATGGGCGAATTTGGAATCTCTGTCGAAGGTAATGTCACCGCAGCTGGATCTTGAGGTCCTGCTTCCTGAGGTTGAGGTGTCGTGGGGTTCTGTCGCTCGCGAGGATGCCTAACAACGATCGTATCGCCCTGTAAGGTCTGTGAAGCCTGTGTGGCTTCCGTAGGAGAAGTCATGTTGAAGCAATCGTGATCTGCTCTCAAATGATTCCCCAGGCAACCAAGTCGCGTCAACAGCTCTCGTCGTTCCGATCCTTCAGCTGAGGAAGCCGGATCTTCGACAGCGAGTGATATGTATTAGTGGCGCCTTCGATGCGTACATGTGCTTTGCATGCGCGTGTGTTTATTATCCTTTCCAAATCAAACTTTATGCGTTGTCGTGCAGCGCAACGCAACGCACAACGCGCCGCGATATGGGTCCACAGTAAACAGCGATTGCGAGGAGGGAAAAACAATGGATCGCAGAACCTTCAATGGAAGAGGAGCGATGGGGATATAAAAGCACAATATAAGTAGGAAACGGTAGACACAAGTTAGAAATGCTTCGGCTTGTGACGCCGTCGTTTTTGGTTGCTTCCAAGAAATGAGAAGCTAGCTTGGTTGAAGATGAAAGACCCGGGAACAAGGGTTTTTCCGTCGGGCACGCGCCTGTGTGTTTTCAGTGGAGGATGATGCTTGTTTTTAGGCACTAAACTAGAAGGGGTTCCAGGTGAAGTTTGGTGATCGCTGCCTGTGAAACGATCCACAGGCGTTATCTGTCAGTGCCCGAGACATCAAACCAACCGAGCCGAAACAAACGAAGCAAACGAAACAGTACAGTATGAAAGCGAGTGGAGAAATCTCTCGTTATTGAAACGAATGAATCAAACGTTGTATCCAAAAATGACTGTCAAATAGAATATCCCAATCTGCACTCCCCAACTCCGAACCTTTCCTACCACCAAAAACACCAAACAGTTCGTGATACCCTTAGACAACAGTAACTCCAGCAGTCTCCGTCTCCGTCTTTTGCATCCTCTTCCCACCACACTTCAAAAACAAATTCCGAACACCTCTTCCAGCAGCCAAGATAACATATACCACGCAGATGACAGGCCAGAACAGAATTATAGAGATCCACCACGCTGCCACAGCGAGTTTTGCCCAGGCCGAGCCGTTGGAGTCGAGATACCACTCTGGGACAAAACTACTAGCTTTCCCCCGCGTGTTTAGGACCAGGCCGATTATCAAGCCAAAGGTAATCCAGCCGCTTGTTGTGATTGCTGCCACGAGCCTGATGGTTGCGGAAGGGCCCAGGGCTTTGTCCCTCAGAACGTTGTTGTTATCTGCCACGTCGCGGGCCATGAGGGCGATGGTTTGTAATATGGGAGGCATAATGACGATTTTTGAACACGCAAAAGGTCTTGATTGCAGTTCTAGGTCGTGCAAGACGTGTAATGTGATGATATCGCGAAGTGTCGCTCGGGCTGGTGCTTGGCCCGGTCTTGTAGTTCTCGCGCGCGTGTATCGGCTTGATTGAGGGATACTCGAAGAATGTTTCACGATATTGAGAGTAGTGATGAAACGTTCCCTCACAGGGAGGGTTACTTGTGTGCTTTATACTCGGTGATAAAGTTCGTGTTGATACTGACAGAGACGTCTCGTCCATTGAGACTTCATGTTCACGGCGTCCAAGGTTCTTGCCACAGATCGTCCCGAGGCAGGCACCTTCCAAAGTTCAAGAAGCTCTCTAATTGAGGGCCTCTGATACGCCCGCGTTGGTGAAGAGACGAAGTAACAAATAAATTATCGGCCTCAGCATCGGATGCTTTTAGCTGTGCGTGACTCACGGTAACTGAGAGCCTACAAGCTCTAGAGGATGGATTTCATGATTCGTTCCCTCCTATATAACCTCCAACGTGTACCTAGTGGATAGACTCAAAATTGAGAGGCTCTTCTCATACATCAACATTGTAGGAAAGTCAAAGATGAACCGACAGTCAAGACTAGGTACCTTATTCCACAGCCCTGTAAGTTGGCTGCTTGTGGATTCTCCTCAGATACATTGTTCTGCACTTGAGAAGCTCGCCAAAGATCTCTTCAACATCAGAGCGATGGCCTCAAAGGTACGGATAAGAGAAGTATGGCGTGTCTTTGCCATGCTCGGTTACTCAAGTTGGCCTCGAGAGTTAATCGTCGTTAACAAGCCGCTGTGTGGATATCCTCGACCGTCTGCTTCACCTGAAGAACATCTCTTCAACTACTAGCAATACTGTGGTGAATTCCCAAAAGCTAAAACGAAGGCTATTAAATAAGAACTACTGCAGTAAAGACTTTCCAAGATTTTATGCCAACTTTTAACAACAAAGTTAGTAGACTTCAGCAAATCCGTCGGATATGTTGCAATGGCCCATGTACAAAGAATATACTCGCCTCAAAGGATTGCCTCGATAACCATCACACACGATCATGGGGCTTTTACATTGCGAGTCACTCCGAGAACCCTTCAATTAAGACCAGTTTTCCTCTCGGGCTTTTGACTCCTCAAAACCAGAATCACGCTCGCAGAGTAGGACGGACTAAGCGAGGTGAGAGTATTTAGGACTTTGACGAAGCGCATTAGGGAAGTTTAGTATCTCTTACCAGACCTTTAGATTACCTTACTTGACTTTGCCACCCTATATCAACATCAGAAGTTCTTTGCTCCCTGGTGGTATGGGAAAAATGATCACTTGTGAGTAGAATGGGTATGATTTCATCCTCCATGATGATGAAGTGTGCGCCTCATTTGGCCACATGAGCTTCCACCAGATGAAGAATTTGAACCATTGAGGCAAACGGTCTTTCTTTGGCAGGGTTTCTTATGGGAATTGCAAATTAGCATGTAACCGCGGGCTTAGAGCCGCTAGATGCGAGGGAATCTTGCACTAATGGGCATCAGGTCGAATTATATTAACAAGAAAGCAAGATGGTATATAGTCCCCAGTAATAAAATTAAAATACGTCATAATATGTACCAAGAAGCGAAAACCCACCCATAGCAAGTGCATATCAATCAGCGCCATGTCTACAGCTCATAATTAATCCACGTCAGGCTCGTCATCATCTCCCTGCCATGAAGCCATATCAGCGACCGGCACACGGCCCCTGAGCCACCGCAGTGTGGCATCTGTGCCTCGCTCAATCACGTTCCACCGCGGAACCCTAAATCGGTTGCCTGCGACCTCAAAACGCTCGAGTCCGCCGGGACCGCCGAGAAGACCAATACGGGGATTCAGATGGACGATGTCGTTGTTGCTCACGTCGACGATCTTGAGACCCTTAATCATATCTGGTTCGAGATCAACGATGTGGTTGTTACTCGCCAGCAAGACGTTCAGAACGGGGAAAGACTCCTTCAGATTTGTTGGGAGAGCGTTGAGGCGATTCATCGTCACGTCAATCTTCTCAAGACTTGGTGCATGCAAGAACTGCACAAGCGCTCCAAGACCAGTAATGTGATTCGATGCCAAGTTAAGTTCCCTCAAAGCCGGGAGTTCCAATTCCTCCGTCAGATACGCCTCGCCAACCATCTGGTTGTGAGACACAGACAGGGCAGTCAATGTTTCGGCAAAAAAGCTAAGCGAGTTGGGTAGGGTAGCAAAAAGGTTGTTTTGGAGGAAGATTTGTCGGACACGGTGCTCGGCAGCGACTTTAGAGCAAACGACGGGATGGAGTGATGAAGACTGGGTTTGGGATCGATCTAGGATACCGCCAGGCTTGACGGGCCAGGTCTGGTTCGACAACGTGTGCGATCGAGAGCGGTGGCTTGATACAGTGTGAGATCGGGAACGATTAGGGCTTTGGGGAGGTGTAGCGAAATCATCATCTGACCTGTCATTTTCATCAAACATTGCGTCAGGGTTCGATTGCGTATTGTTAGGACCCTTTACATCAGCCAGCACATCTAGGATGCCGACTTGAGAAGCTGGCTCTTGGTAGGGAGGTGGTGGTTCAAGGCGGCCAGCAAGAACTTCCTTCAAATCTTCGGTGGTGATGGAGAGGAACTTCTTGTCACGAAGAGGGTTGCCGCTGAGTCGAATCATAGACAAGTTGTCCATGCGAGATACCTCGGGAGGGATCACTCTGATGTCGTTGCTAGAGAAATCAGCATGACGAAGTTTCTCGAGACCCATGAAACTGTTGGGAATTCCTGAGATGTTGTTTTCTTCCACTGAGAGCGTCAGAAGACTTGTCCAGGTCGTCATGTCTGGAAGTCCTTGAAGTCGGTTCATTGATAGAGAAAGAGAATGCAGAACTGGCAGATCGATCGAGGCACCCAAGGGTACCAGTCTTTGCAGCTGGTTTGCAGAAGCGTCCAGGGTATGCAACTGAGGCAGACAGCCGATGGGGTCCTCGATCAGAGTGCCCTTAAGCTTGTTCTTCCTGATGTTCAGCTCGGTAATGGGAAGTGTGGCAATGCTATCGAAAGGTAGAGACTCGAAGCTGTTTTCGCTCAAGTTAAGAATACGAAGACGCGACATGTTTTCAACCTTGGGAGGTAGTGCAGAGATGTTGTTACCATGCACGTCAAGGATTTCTAACTCATTCAGACTCGATAGCACGGGGTTGAGGGGGCCATAGAAGAGATTGTTTGCAAGCTTCAAGTCGCGTAGAGAGGTGACTTGTGAGAGGGTGTCCAGGCTGTTATTCGTGAGGCGATTGTTTGACTAAAGATGTTAGCAAGGAGGATAATTAGGAATGCGAGTAATGCATACCAAGTTTAAAGAGGTCAGGCAAGTCAACCGTCGAAATCCCAAGGGGACATTGACGAGGAGATTGCCATGCATATCCAAGGTCTCGAGACCAGCAAAGATATTTCCTTGACTAGCCTGTGCCTCGTCGAACGAAGAGGGATTACTGTCAGGGAAGATGAAGTCGTCCAATTCTTCGAACTCGTTGTCCGCAGCAACAAAGCGTGTCAAGTCAACACTCTCTGCCCAGCTTCCGTCAAAGGTACCAATGCTCTCCAGATCGTACATCTTGAGAACCTCGACAGGAATTTCCTTCAGGTGCAAAGCCGCAATGTTGAGTCTTCCAGTTGTCCTTGCAGCATTGACGCGATTCTGGAGAACCTTCTTCTTGGGATCTTCGCCTTTGCGGGTATTGAAAGGATCATCATGGTTCACGCCAAAGTCGAAGCCACTATCCGAAGGGACAATTGGTGCTTCTTCTTCTGGGTGTGTTTCGATTTCAGCTGCTTGCTTCATCTGTGCCCGTTTCGCAGCCTTGGCCTTGGCAATCTGCTCGCGCAGAGCGGCCGAGGACTTGCGGGCGGATGGTGGTGTTCCAGGCTCAGCCGAATCGGCTGTCAGCGACGTATTGTGAGAACTGCCAGCCGAAGGGATTGTGCCATCCCAGGATGCAGTAGAGGCAGAGTTGACAGACACGCGACGGTTTGAGGTTCCATTCAGAGAAGCTTTACCGAGGGCAGGAAGTGAAGGCTTCTTGAACAAGCCCTGGACGGGAGCCCTTGACTTGGCAGGTCGCAACGCCATAGACTGCGAGCCCTTGGGAGACATCATAGTAGGCTTACCAGGGCTGGGGCTTCTCGCGTCAGAGAAAGGAGCTGGCTTGGAGGCTCCTGCTCGAGCATTGGGAGTCTTGCTCCCGACCACTGATGACCGCTTCTGAGGAGTGCCATCGATGGGAGTCAGGGGCTTTCTGAAGGCACTTGCGGAACCTCGAAAGCTGCTGTAACCGAGATCGGACTGTTCTGAACTAGAGCCAGGCCGACTCTCTGTCCTGTAAATCCTAACTGAAGCATCTGAAGCATAGCTAGAACCTGGTCTAGAACCACCACTATCCGCCCTCGAACGCGGACGTGAGCTTGATCGTCCTTGGTCGAAGAAGTTTGACGACTTCATCATGGCAGGAGAAGAGGGAATGGAAGCAAGAGTCTCGATGGTCCTCTCGCTCAGAGAGGGTCTTGGCTTACGAGACCGAGCCCTCAATGTATCGGGTTTATCATCCTCGTCGGTCGAAGCGGTTCGTGGTCTTGAGTGGTTTGGGTCGAAGATGTTGTTGGCAGGATCGTACAACGGCGAAGTTGCGAAAGTCTCTGATGGTCTCCTTGTAAGGGTCAATTGACGAGGGAAGATGTTTCCATCGAATTGAACACCCATGGCTTCTCCCGGAGGATCATACGGGGGTGTTGTAGATTGTTCCTCAATAATATCAGCTTGTCGCTCCATCGATCGATGCGGCGTCGAAGGAATCCGTTGAGCCATAGGCTTTGCTGGGGATAGATGTGTAGGTTTTGTGATGAGCGATGTACGTCTTGTTCCAGTGTTGAGATGTTCTCTGGAAACAGCAGGTCGCAGTCTTTGCGCTCGCTGTTGGAGATCTGGTTGACCAGTTCGTAATTGATCTCTCGACATCGAAGGACGAAGCCGAGGATTCCGTAGCTCACCACCGCCTAGACTCTCCCTTGATGGCGAGGGACGAACAACTGATGTAGGCCTTGGTAGAGCCGATGCTGGCTTTGGGATTCCTGAAGTTGGTCTTGGTACAGGTAGCTTCGAGAGTCGCGGAATAGCGCTCATGCGCTTCTGGGAGGAATCCTCCATGATGAAAGTGTTTGCAAGAGTGTCGTGGGGTAATAGTATCGTGTTCAGCAGAAGTCGTTGTCTTGAAGAGGAATGCGGTTGACCAGATTGCCCGAGACAAACGGACAGCTCTTGTTTGTAAGGGGTCCAGAAGGGGTTTTGTTTATCGGGGGGCCTAGCGTTGGCGGGTGGACGACGGGACGGAAGGGCTTGCGGGAACTAACGATGAGGCGAACGATGAAGGAGGCATCAATCTAACACAGCAGAGCGAGAGAGGAAATATTGAAGATGCAAGTTGGAGACACGAACAAGAAAAAAAGAGTTGAAAGAAGGTGACAGTGACAGTTCGCTTAAGCTTGTTGCTAATGTAAAGAAGAAATGATATCTCCAGGGGTTGAAGCGAGTGCCGTGCCTTGGGTTTGGAGAAGAAGATCCCGTCCAGTCAATGATACCCAGACAGCCCAGTTCTTCAGGGCCAGGGTCGGGGTTGGGTTCCAGTGGGGAACAGGCTGCGAACCCACTAGATTACGCTAACCTGTTGATGATGTTTAGTGGCTTTTTGCAGGCCCGGTGTTCCTAGGCCCGGTCCGCCTCAGACACCTCACGCTTGGTCTAAACTGCATTCTCTGTGATGATACAGGATAAAAAGTATGTCCTGATTAAGGAAAGTTGCGTGCAACAGTCTGATCGTTGTTGTTTTGGTCTGTTTCCGGAACAATCAGCCATGTGTTCCTAACCCCTCCCCTACCAACGTGTGGCTAAAGCTTCCGGCGTCCCGTCTTTCATCCCCAGTCCAAGCAAGGCACGGGCTACCTGGCCTGGCTAATCCCTGTAGGGATGCCCCTGAAGTTTCTTTGTCCACTGTGCGTGTACGTGTGCGTGTGCACAAAGCCTCATTTTTTACTTTTTGTAAACAAAGGCTTGGAGTTATCGATGCTCTTTGTTTACAATCGCGTCTCAGAACCAATGACGACACTGCATTCTTCGCCATCTACGGAACATGGTACGTTGTGGATTGATGTTGTGTTCAATATTAACATTAGGTACGGTCATTCAGGTGGGTTACGAAAGAATCCACATAGCAACCAGGTACCTGGCTCTATCTGCAGGTACAGAGTAGCATCTGCATCGATCCATTGCTAGGAGTCCCATCATCATCGACTAGGAACTGAGGAGATAGACTTTAATTGAACTAAATGATGATACATAATTGAACTCAAATTCCTCTCTCTCAAAAGCCGTACAATTGGGTTACTGCAGAGTTTTATGTCTTGTGCTTTTTGTGATAAAGCCTCCGATCACTATCAAGTGAAACGTCGATCACGGATTATCACATCTTGTGCCCCTCTTCCCTGTCGGCAGAACGTACAAAATATTCCGCCACGGATTTCGTTTTTAACCTTAGCTCAAGTTTCAAGTGCACCTCTTTATGTATCAGATGAACCAGTATCATCCGTGGTCACAGTCTCGAAGCTTTGGCGACAAGGCCTTGAGGAGCAAGAAAACTCCTGACAGTACATCAAGGTAAAGAATGAACAGGCAGCCTAAAAGCAATCCGTCTGTGTTATCTTGTCATGCGTCTTTGCCATTTGAGATACGGAGTAGAGGCCTTACTTTTTTCCCTTTTTTCTCTGGCCCCCCTCATTGGGCCACGGTTCTTACAGCCCGCCCTGCAGTCTAAATCGGCAATGCCCTCATAACAGTGGCATAACACAAAGCACGCGAGCATACGTACGGAAAAATGATGACGACAAGAAATGTTATATTCATAGTGTATTTGGCCATGGCCCGACTCCCAAGCGCCACCAAAGCCATTTAAGAATCTCGCTTGCATCAACTAAGATAGAAAAAGTGAATCCCCTCCCACTTTCATGCTGAGGAACTCAGCAAACCTTTCCATATCACTGGCCAACATCCATTCTCATATGTATTGGAAGCCCTTTTACCGTATGATGGATCTCCCACTGGAGATTCGCCATGAAATTCATTTTTGGGCCACACCAGACCGTGTTGTTCAGGTTCGATACCTATACTCAGGCGACGTAAGAAAAGGGCGTGTCTTTTGCAGCACCCCCATTCCCTCTCTACTACACATGTGCTCTGAGTCCCGGGCTTGCTTATCAAGAGCGGGCTACAAGCTGGCTTTCCAAGCCCAATCAACTGGCAGTCAATTCTGGTTCAACTTCAAAAGAGATACCCTATTTATCGACAGAACAGCATGTACCCTGAGGAAACTAGGCACCAATCCGTTCCCGTTGGAAGATACCCAAAGAATTCGAAAAATAGTCTACGAGATGTGGCGAGGTGTCACGTTGGCTCTTCAGAGTTTCGGAGAGCTTCAAGAAATCTTTCTCATTGAGTGGCACAGGGAGGGGATAGATTCGACCGTGCCTTGGGTCAAGTCTAGCGGAAGATATTTCCCTGACCCTATTCCGCAGAGACACAGCTACGATACCAGGAACCTCTACAAGTTTGCGGAGATCCAGAAAATTGATGCGTATCTCGGCCGTCTTGTTCACCAAACTGATCCTCGGAACTCGTACTCATTGTCGCTCGGCTATTGGAGTAGCCTCTGGAGCCTTGCCCCTCCAGCGTCCATACCAAGAGACACAGATCTCGCCGAGTATCTCATTGAGCCTTATGAGAAATGGAAATCCCTTGATCAGAGCCGGGAATGCCTAGAATTAGAGTTGGGAAAGGTGTGGGCTGAGTTGGGGCGGCCAAGCGGGAAGCTGCCCAAGTTCAAACCTGTACACCTCCTCACCGACGCTGAACACCAATTCGTCCGACGAGAACGAAGTATCGGTTATTAAATGCTTCAAACAACGTTCCGTATAAACAAGCTTTCCGGATCGAACAAGAACAATCAGGTCGCCCTTACTTAGAAATTCTTGCAAACTTCAGCATGCCAGTACAGGTAAAAAGGACACATCATTGCACCATGATATAAAGATATACTAGAACAGTCAATTCTGATACTTTAATCTTGTTAGGAGAGCAAAGAACCGGGCATTCCACAGCTCACCAATAACCTAGAACATGTTCAATAGATGGATGAGATCTATGTCAAAAACCCGCAATTTGTGGAATTCTTGTTACGATATGAAACTCAAAATCTGCGTATCCCCAATGAAAGTTTGACTGACGCCCTAATTTATACTGATGTATATCCTCATTTTTGCTTTATTGAGAACCAAGACCACGAAGTTAGCTCAATTTGAGCACTTGTAATCTAAGTTATAGTCATGTGTGAGGCGCGCGATGTAAGCCATTAAGTTATAGTCATATTCTGCGTTAAGCAACTAATATAAACATGCTATGAGGAATAACTCTTCTTGTAAAAGTTTGTGTGTTGTGGCTGAAGTCTCTTTCAATCTCTCAACCTTATGACGGTTATGAAATTGCTTAATATGGCATGCTTAGATGTCATGAAATCATTCAAGGTAAAAGATTCAATGAGGGATATTATAAAAAAAGCTTAACATTTTTAACTCTATCGCATGACATATGTTCTAGGTTTACTTTCTACTTAATTTGCAACTCTACTCTTACACCTACTTAGTACTTATACGTCAAACTCCCCAGAAATAATACCCTATTCGGTTACCTTTTCCCTGTTTGATCCATTTCCCAAACATACAAGCAATGGCCAACTTTCAAAGCCTGCCTCCAGAGATCCGGCAGGAAATCTACCTCCTCGCCACACCAGCTCGTGTGGTCCATCTCAAAACTGGGGTATCCGGTTGCAAGCATTCTCGTTGTCATTTGCCGCTTTCGATTTATTGAGGAAACTACGACTGGCTGCAAGACAGATGCCCCCTGAAACAATATTTCTACAGCAATGCTCCAATCCCAGTCCTTCTTCATACATGCATGGACTCACGAGCCTTTCTTATGAAGAAGGGATACCAGCTCGCTTTCAAGACCAGTACTCAGGAGCCAAGAACTTGGTTCAATTATGATCGAGACGTCTTGTTTAGATATAAAATAACGTATTTCGGCGTTGTGCAGCTCGATGCTGATGAAGCTGCGAGAGTGCGGCGCCTGGCTCTTGAAAATTCCACTGGTTGTCTCTACAACCCGATAGAATATGATGAGCCGCCCCCCCTACATCCTTGTGAAAAGGACTGCTTGTATCCACTTATCGAGGATTTTCCAGCCCTGAAGGAGGTTCTTCTGGTTGACTGGAAGCGATATACCTTCCCCAGGGAACTAGCAATGAACACAGACTATCCTGTCAACCCTCCTTCGATGCGACATCGTTACGATACAACGAATCTCTGGAAATGCGTGAAAGTCAAGGATAGTTTCCTGTTACAGACAATGCACCGCCACGACCTTAGGAAAGCATACGACGGACCGAGAATTATAAGTCCGTTGGGATATGGTCCTGCGCCCAATATTACAGACTGGGGTACTTTCGGCAATCGGAGTGCATATCTGCTGTTGGAACTTGCTATCTGCCGGAAGAGCCAAAAGCACTCTGTTGGCGACTGGAGGGCGCCAAAAATGATAACTCCGGTGCATTTAATCGATGAAAGACAGGAAGAGATCCTGCAGCAGAAACAAAAGATTGCTCTTGATGACTTGCGTCAACTGCGGAAAAACTGGGCTCCTGTCCTAAAGGAGAGAAAAGAGCGGATAGATGCCGGGGGTGGTGAGACGAGTCAACTTGAGTGCTGGTATCTTTGGAAAAATTGCTGGGAGATGACGTGCTGGATCGAGAAAGATATATTTTCATAGTTCTGAATCCGTTGTCTTGTTTAGGAAATTAATAGTATTGTCTTAATAGTCTAACCATGTCACTGTCCAAACTTGCTATATTTGCCGAGAGACGAGGTGAATCCGGTGGCTCAAGCGAACAAGAAACTATGTAAGCTTTACTTCAGTTGTTAAAAGTATTTATTCTATAGCATATTAAGTTTTCTGCAATACAAACTTCTCGTTTGTTTCGGATACAAGTCTTGACGTTCCCTACCTTATTTAACCTAGACTAGTTCGATGGCAAGATCCATGTTGACGCTAAACTTCGGATATAACAAAACCAGGCACAGGAGGACTTGGTGGATAATCTTTCTGGTCAAGAGGCTCCTCACCTCTCTCCACCCTCCAACGATTCGTCGCCTCCAATGGCCCAGACAAGTCTTTAAATAACCAACCCCATTTCTTAACGAACCCCTCTGACATTTCCCATCCTGATACATCCCACGGCGGGGACCAAGCAATCAAACCACGTCTTTCCATCTCATCGTCTGGAAAACCCTCATACAAACCACCAATACAATCAGCCCACAAATCATCCTCATCAAATGTACCATAAGCTCGAATCAGACAGTCTCGTGCCTCTGGGGAGGGAAACATATCAATCCAGTCACAGTGCATGACTGTTTGTTGGAGAACTGTGGGGAGAAGTGCTGAAGGGAGTGAAGCTGGGTTTGTCGGGTATGGGACTACGTGGATAATGTCTTCATCGCCGCAGTCAAGAGGTGTAGTTAGCATGCCGGAGACGAGAGTCCTGTTGACGGCCAAGGCTCGGAGGGCGTTGTATTGGAGAAGTGTGATCAGGTGATCTGAACTTAGAGGGAAGGAGAGATTTGACTGATTCTTCTTGGTTCTGTACGCGAGCAGGGGCTGTTTGGCGTTGTATATACTCTTGGCATGAGATTCTGGGACGACGGACATCGATTCTTGGTTGATATCCCAGCATTCAACAACTGGTTCAGATTTGATTGTCTCGGTCTCAGACTTTGACGCCTTGGCCTTCTTTTCCTGAGCCTTCCGCTTTCCTGTCCCACAATTAGCTCGAAGGACAAGTAGGATGATCGGTGACGCACGGTATGCTCTCATGTTCAGCCTCGTCTGCGCCCTTCTTCTTGCTGCAGCATCTGTTGTCCCGGTCCAGTCATCTTCTATGCTTAATGCCTGCACCCGGTGAGTAAGTTGCGCCGAACCACCTTGTGGGCTCATACCTCAGCCAATTGCGGCATAGAAGTGAGCTGGACGCATGGCCCTTGCTGATGAATCGACATGATGAAACTGCGGAGTGTTGATGCCGAAGGGAAATGCAGGCTGCTCACATTGTCGTGTCGGACGGGTAAAGACGTTGGATATTGAGGCGCAGACTAGCAAGGGTAGAGAGTCGATGTGATAAGATGATTGGTTGATGTCACATTGTCTAGGTCGAAATAGTCTAGCGTCATGCAGCCTGCTCACTCGTCCGTTTCTGTGTTAGCATTAGTGCCCTGATGGAGTAGCTCATGATTGGCTAGGCACTTCTTGTCTTTACTGTATGCAGCCTGCTCACAACACTTGATACGCAAAAGGCACGATGGAATTAGCTATGGAGTTAAGCGTCGGACTTTCGTTGCGGACTTCATCAGGAAGAACTATAAAAGGACAGTTTCATTATGGATTTCCCAAGTCTGTATGCATATCATTTCAAAACTACTACAGCTCATCAACACTGCTCTCTCAGTTTACTTAATACTTAATTCGATTTCGCAAGACAGCCGTCACAATGACCTTTCACCCCGACAACCTCCCAGATCTCACCGGAAGGGTGTACATTGTCACAGGCGGTAATTCTGGAATGTAAGTCTACCTTTAATCCTCCTACCAACAGCTCTAGACCGCTGACATTTCTTGCAGGGGACTCTACACCGTTTCCCATTTGGCAAGACATGGCGCCCAAGTCTATATGTGTTCAAGATCTCTCGATAAGGGGAAAAAGGCTATTGCCGAGATCCAAAAAGATTATTCTTCAGCCAAGATTGATCTATTGCAAATCGACCTGATGGATCTTGGAAGTGTTGTCGCAGCCGCTAAGCACTTCCTTTCCTTGGAAACATCCCTCCATGGCCTTATCAACAATGCTGGTATCATGGCTTCGCCATTTGAGATTACCAAGGACGGACATGAGGGCCAGTGGGAGACAAATTATCTTTCGCACTGGGTTTTCACCGAACACCTCATTCCATTGATGCTGAAAACATCAAAGTCATCACCCCCTGGAACTGTGCGCATCGTCAACCTCTCTTCATCCGGCCATCTAATGGCTCCTAAGGGAGGTATCAACTTTGAAGATACATCCCTCAAAGAGGCGAGTATATGGGAGCGTTACGGCCAAAGCAAACTCGCCAACATTCTCCACACAAGAGCCCTCCACAACAAGTACGGTCCCGGCTCAGGTAACAAAGAAGGCGAGATCTGGGTAACATCAGTGCATCCCGGCCTCGTCGAGACAAATCTCTCATCTAGTATTGATACAGCCCAGACTATGAGTTTGCGAATGGTGTCATTGTTGAGATGTATGAAACTGATGTGGACTGCTGATCGGGGGTCTTGGAACAGTCTCTTCTGCGCGGCGAGTCCAGACATGAAACCCGAGCAGAGTGGAGAGTATATGGAGATCTATCATCGGTTGTTTGAGCCTTGGTGGCAGAATGGCGCGGCGAAAGATGAGGAGTTGGTGAAGAAGTTGGATGAATGGACGAGAGAGACTATGAAAAAGGAGGGTTGGGTCCAGTAGTGGTTCTTGCTATGACTGAAATGTTTTGTAGACTGTACTTTTGCTTATAGACTTTGAGAAATAATTTCATAATTTGCCATGAAGGTCTTTGCTATGTCGGGTATACTCTATTCAGAGCAGTCATATCCATGATAGTACCAGGTCTAGATGTGTTATTTTCAGTTGAGACTTGTTGCTGAGAGCTTAAATCAGCGGAAAGAATTTAGATGGCACCATGAAATAGTTTAAAGCATTTGAAATTTGATTATATTGCCGCAAGATAGTCTCAAGCCATGAAGTCTGGCTCCAGCCGATCCAGCATGTTCTCTGTTACATCATGGATTGCTTCAACCAGGTCCCAATCCATCCCACCCACTGCCCCTTGAGATGTTCCACAATCAACAAGTCCGTTCCGACTCTGTTGATCATAAGGCTTCTGCGGGTTAAACATTTCCAGCAATTGTTCCCCAAAGGTATCCTCCTCGGCAGCAGACAGCTTGGGATCAGTAATAAAGGCTAGTAGTTCGTCGTCGACGAGGTTTGCCTGGTCAGTCGCTTGTTCAGTCGTATATGACTGTCGATTCGGTCTGGTCCTTGATCCTTTGCTCCTCTTCAACAAGCAGCGCAGCCATGATGGGAAATCAAATTCTTCCGGCTGCCTGCCTTTGCTGATGCAAACATCGACTGTCCAGATCATTCTCAGATACATATTCGGCTGGCTCCTCAGAATCTGACTCCAATCTGTCAAAGAATTGCCACTAGCCTTGAATAGACACTGGCTGTCAATCTGGGCTAAATTGGCAACGTGTCGGACCGTTTGCCTCACCCACTCTACACCATAGTACTGGGGAAAGAAAACGTTCATTGTCTCGACCAGTGCTTTCAGTCGATCCTGATTTGATGCTGGAGCTGACCCGGCTTCCACCGATTCGTTGCATGATAGTTGGTTACTAAGCGATGACAATCGCGCGGTGATGGTATGAAGCGTCAATGGTGTAGCTAGACAAGCAAGGCTGTAATAGAACATTAGTTCCAGAATTAAGGAGCAAATTATATTGCCACGTTCGGCTCGTTGGACTTACGCTGATACCGGGAGCCAGCGAGCCAAACGACGTCGGGTTAGCTCTTCATAGCATGCTGTAATCTTCTGAGCAGCATCTTGTACCTCAAATGAGCTTTGCTGGAGCTTTAGACTTCGCCCTGGTCTTGCTATATCTTCAATGTTGGATTCGGATGTGAGAGACTGCCGCAGTATCTTGGAATGACAGAGTGCAATAGATGCAGTGCTATGTCCTTGGTTAGTCCAGGTTTAACGCCAAGATATAGGACAACTCACTGATAGTAGATATACATGAGATTTGTCTGCAGCACAATAGACTTTTCCTGGTCATTTTCTCTTCCACACGAGTCTTCGTGCGTATTCTCAAAGGGAGGGAACTGAGCCGAGACCCTCACATACCAGGCCTTCAAGGCGGCCTCGCATTTCACAAAGGCGAGGTCTTTGTCCTCTGCGAATCGCGACTTTGATTCGACAGAATCCTCGAACGGGTACGTCAGGGTAAGCACATCAGTCAAGAGAATCATAAGTTCAAGAAATTTTGAGAAAATGCTGATTTGTCGCCTTTTAGTAGCTGGAGTGAATACACTTGAACGATATATGTCGTCCTGAAGGTGTTCGGCGCCCAAAGGGATCGTGTTCCTAAAGTCAAATCGGTCGTGGGTAATATTGAGGCTGAAGCGCGTGCAGAGCGGCGAGACACGGTCCATGATGACACAGCACCACCATAAGCGATGAAGAGAGTTTTGGTATTTCCGTTGTTGCGTGGATACCATCTCTATTAGCTCTGGCATTTCTGTGTATCGATCCGCGTTGATACTTCTGGCGTGCTGGATAGCCAAGCTCAGCCAAGTCTTGTAGGGGTTTAAGGTCGTGTTTGAAGGTGGCACCCAGCCCATCATGAGAAGGGCTGCTTGGGCTAGATGGAGGGACGATGTTTCCGAACCTAGATCGTATAACAGCTCCAAGTCTTCAGTTAGTTTGGTGGTGGATTATTGGATTATCCTAACACCAACCTTTGTTCGTCTGTAGAATTCTGCTCGAGCAGTTCTAAGACTCGAGAAACCAAGTTGCTTGATGATGTGAAGAGATACGAACTACAAATTTTGATATTGTTAGCCGATGCTGCTGTATCAAGCGATGTGGCATGAAGGACAGACTCACGTTACAACTGGCAAAGAGTATAGCCTGAAACACCAGCAGTGACATGGTGGGCTGCGGACCCGTAGACTCCTTCTGGGAGTACATTTCCCAGAAATCACCTTCATTGAGGAGTGGAAGGAGAGGATGCTGGTGTCTGAAGTATTGCTCCACAAAGTTGTCGAGTATCGGCCGACTTGGAACGTGTAAACACCCCTGAGCCTCTATGTAATTGAGATCTTGTTGAGCAATCATGTGCATGTTGTGAATTTTCAGATACGGGTAATGAATAAAGAGCACCGTTGTACTGGTGTTGGTCCTCTGTGCCGCCGACTGAGCTGGTGGAATTCTAGGGGCTGTGGTCTTATGACTATATATGGACTCTTGTTCCGATGCGCTTGTTTCTGTTTGAATCTGATTAGATACCGTGGAATGAATAATGAGGATGAGCTGTTTACCTGTGATAGTCGGACCGCCATCATATCTTGATGATGTCGAGTGGAACTCTGCGGTCTCTGTCTCGCTGTCTCCGAGGCGATTTTCAAAGGCCGCGTCGTCGATAGTGTCACCGAATGTCAACATCCCAGGGTCGATACTGGGCGTGTGAAATGATAACCCAGGGTGTTCATCGAGCGCCTCAGTGGCTGTGGGAGCAGCTTCGGCGCCATTGGAGTTACTGCTCTCATGAACATCATCGTCTTCCAGATGCTCCGACAGCTGCCGGTCGTCCTCTTGATAATCATTCTCAGGCGACCAGTTTGACTCGTTCCTTGGTACCTGCTGATTTCTAGAGTCGAGGTGAGTTAGTAAAGGAATGAAATGAGCACAGCGTAATCAAGAAGTGAGGCAGATTTCTTACAGCCTGGAAGCGCGTCCAACTACCAGACAATTCTTGCAGTCGAGGTGGCAATTGGTGCATGGCTGGCCGCGCACAGAGACATCGCAGCGGACCTTTCTAAACCTGCATGACAGACAAGCTCGAGCTGATCTTTTGCGACGCTGAGTGCGCTTTGTTTTCTGATGCGTAGAAAGCGGCGGTGACAAGACTGTAGAGTCCATTTTCGTGGTTGGTCGAATCTGAGATGGAAGTGAGTAACTCCCAAGGTAAAGGATTGGGGTTCAGATGACTACCCCACGGTGCCTTAGACAGGCAAACGGGCCATTCGGTGGATACGTGGGGAAAGAATACCGAATGGCATTGCCGCAGAATCTTGGCTTGTCATGATTATACCAGTTAAAGGAGCCAAGGACACCTGGGGTAAGCCTTAACTTTGCGGGGGAAATGGATTCAACGGAAACATTTCCGACAATTTAACGAGCTGAGGTGTTCTTCACCCTAGATACAGCAGCAGTAACATTGCATGCTGACCAGAGTTGACTAGCAGGAAGCCACCGACAGGCTTCCCCTCGGGGCCCCGGAATGGTACCTCTGCTAGCCTAGGAGAGTAAAGAAAACATAGGGCCTTGATCCTAAATGACAAAAAGAATTAGGGGATTTAATATAGTTAGAGTAGGTTTGGTTTACCCTTTGCTAAGTTTATTTTGACACCTTATTTCCTCAAGGTCTGGTATTTTTTTACTCCCTGAGGCTAGCGCTGTAACTCCCTCGGTAGAGCAGCTCGGCTCTGCCGTGGTAATAGCTGTGGGTCCGATGTCACCCATTTACCCCGTATTCTCATTTTGGGTATAGACTAAGTAGGTAATCTGGGGTAAAACCTAAACATGAAGGGACAGGCTATCGAGACATCCAATACAGACAATATGGTGAGCCTACAGGTTGAAAGGCTGCATCTAGCCAATATCATGATACGTTGTCAGTTTCAATCGCAGTGAGTATTCACATAACAGGCAGCCTCTACATCAATCATGTATGGACCTCAATCTTCACTCGATCACTTCATACTGCATCCTCGGTTTTGCGCAACTCGGATAACTACCATTTTGTTGATGACTACCGACCAAGCCTCAACCATGGAGCCCATGTAAGCAGGTAGATGGCCCAAGGCTCTCTTCTTCACGATGTCCACAGAAACTTATCGTTGCGCCTTACATCGGAAGTCTCCCAGTGACGGGGACGAACAAGTTGGATAGCCTTATCGACGTAACAATTCATTCCATATTGCACCGATACCTATCTTAATACGAGAACGGACGCCTTCGATAAAATTCGCTCTCCTCAGGCTTCCCCTCGTCTGGAGCATCCACAACATCCGGATCCAAAAACCAGGATGGATCACCCTCAGTCAACGTCTGACTCCAACCATTCCCCATCCACCGCAGTAAATTCCCCGTAGGGTCCGCACTCTCGAACTCATAATCCTCCCAGCGTGGCGATCTCAGCACCTCAAGGCACTGTACAGAAGACCCAGGCCATAGCGCTACAATGCGTGACCCAAGCCTACCGGAGCGATACCACGATGAGCACTCATCCGTGTACACGGTGCCTTTGAAGTACTCGTCTATGTACTGACTGAAGTCAGCCACGCGCTCGGGCTTGGCCTCCATGGTAGCGTAATCTTCCTTCTGAAGCTTGCGGATCGCCTTGACGATGTAGTCGCCCTGTGCTTCGAAGACGCTAAGTAAACTGCCTGAGCCTAGACCGCAATTGGGACCGGCAATGAGGAAGAAGTTGGGGAATTCGTCCACTGCGAGTGAAATATAGGACTCGAAGTGAGGCTTCCACTTTTCGGTGAGCGTCTTTCCATTTCGGCCGGTGATTTGGAAGCTTGGAGGTGCTTCGACGTCGTAGCCCGTTGCACATACCAACACATCAAGTTGGATCTCTTCCCCAGAGGCGACTTTTATTCCTCGTTCCGTGATCTCCTCAATCTTTTGGCTGATAAAGGTGACGTTTTCCTGTTGGAGCGCATCGAGATATCCAGGGCCGGGAGTCAAACGACGACAACCAGGGGCAAACTTTGGGATAATCTGCTGGAGGTCTTTTCTGCCTTTTAGTTTCTCCTCCATTTGATGTTTGAAAAACTCTTTAGCCCCGTTCTGTACATCAGTGCCCATCAAAGTCAAAGGATAGATTGTTGCAGCCTCATCTTCGAGTGTCTTTCGCCACCGATAGAACTTCTCTGGCTGTCTCGCTAACTGTTCTTGGTGACGACGTGAGACTTGCCCATGTTAGCCCAACATCCCCAGATGCCGGATATGTCTAGGAACTCACACTTGGTTTCTGAAGGATCCATTCCTAATTTCTGCATGGCTGTGTCGCCAAATGCAGGAATGATCCACGTTGGCGATCGAGCGAAACAAGTGACCAAGATACCCTCAAGTTTCTGGATGGCTGGCACGATTTGAATGGCGCTCGATCCATTGCCAATGACTCCCACGCGTTTGTTTGTCAAGTCACAACTGCAAAAATGTCAAGTTGTTTTCACTTGACGCAAGCTGAACATGTACTGACCTCTCATCCCAAGCACCAGAGTGCATGAGCTTACCCGCGAATTGCTTCAGCCCCTTGATCTCCGGCCAAGCTATCTGATTTAGACCACCTTTTGCAGAGACAAGGATGTTGGCGGTATCTTCAAATGTCTCTCCGGTCTTGAAGTTCTTCACAATAAGTCTCCTAAAGTCTTTTTTCAGCCGCCTTGGGGCTTGTCACCTCCCTTTCGCATCACTTACCAAACCTTGTTCTCTGAGTCCCAAGTCGCTGAATTGACTTGATGGGAAGTCTTGATGAATCGGTTGGCACCGTATCTCTCGGCGACATCTTGCATATATGCACGGATTTCTGCGCCTGGAGCATAAAGTGAGGACCAATAGGGGTTTGGCGCGAAGCTGAACTGGTAACAGTACGCTATCTTTCATCAGTCTTTATTGAAATACTAGATTCACCAAAGACAGAGACTTACATGGGATATCACAGGCCAGGCCAGGGTAGCGATTCAACCACCTGTTATCAAGTTAGATCAAGGTTACCAGAATTTGGAAGCTAGGTGCTTTACCAGACTCCTGACGTTTCTTCATTCATCTCATAGACCGTAAGATCAATATTCCTCAGTCTCTGCGTCATTCTATTTGAGCCGTTAGTTCTCGATATTTACTCAAAGGTAATAAATCTTGAGTATATGGGTGACTTGCCGAATAGTTGAATAGATACCAGAGAAGCCAGCCCCGATGATCACAACCCTCATGGGTCGTTGATTTTCGACAGGAGTGTCTTTCAGGGTAAACTTGGGCCGGTTTTCTCCAGAACCGTTCTGTGTGGCGGTATAGCCACTCTGGCTAGGATGGTCGCCGTTAATTTTAGCATTGTCGTTAATCATATTTTCTGTGTTTAATATGTATTTCGTATTTCTCTGATAGGTATTTGCTCTCGTATTTGTGGTATCGTCGTTTGAACCTACAGAGTGTGGGGTATTAAGCATAAATACGCGTCTCTGGATGAAACATTCATCGTATTCTACTAACTCGGCACTACCGAGGAACTACAAAATAATGATCACAAGATCATCACAGAATCAGAAATTTCCCAAGGTAAAAGGAAACGGGGTTGTTGCACGAGATCCATCAGTACAGTGTGAGTGTGTCGACTTAATGCCGAGGCAACAGTCCCGAGGGTCGCGTTTCGAGTAGCCCCAAGGCAAACAGTCTGGACGTAGAATATAGTCGTATCTCCAGAGGAATCTCCAGTTTCACTACTATTGTCTACCGATTCTTCCTTTGATTCAGCTGAAAGCTATCATGGTCTTCGAGTCACCAGCGTGGGCGCGAGCGCTACCTCCAGTGTCTCTTCCAGACAGCATCACTATCGAAGAATTCATGTATTCAGAGAAACATGGCCGCAAATCATTGAAACTGTCCCGCAACCCATATACCTGTGGATTGACGGGTCAGACATATACTGTTGCTGAGGTCCGAGAAAGGGTCGACTCTATGGCCAGGGCCATAGCAAAAAGACTCGATTGGAGTGTCGCCAACGGCACGGAATGGGACAAGGTGGCTTGTGTTTTTTCTTGGAACACGGTAAGCTTACACATAGAACCCAAAGAAATGCTGAAGGTAATGACTGACTGAAAGTTGCTTCCATCAGATCGATTACGTTCCCTTAACTCACGCGTTGCATCGTCTTAACGCCATTGCTTCGCCTGCAAATGCAGCATATAGCCTCTCTGAACTTACACATCAACTCCTTTCGACAAGTGCAAAGGCTTTATTCACATGCGTCCATCTCCTTCCCGTGGCTTTGGAGGCAGCGGCAGCGACAAATATCTCCAAAGACCATGTTTTCATCCTCGATATGCCTGGCCAAACAAATACTAGCGGGTTTGTTGCTTTATCTACGTTGATAGATGAAGGAAGACACTTGCCTCCGCTCCCATTGTTGCGATGGGTTAAAGAGCAAGGAAAACGACAGGTTGCCTATATTTGCTTCTCTAGCGGAACCTCTGGCCTTCCGGTTAGTTTTCTGGCACTGGATAATCGACAGTTTCTTCTGGCAAATGCTAATATGGGTTTAGAAAGGTGTCATGCTATCTCACTACAATATAATCAGTAACATTGCCTTACAGGTCGCGTATGAGACCTATGGGCGGACATTAGCTGGAGTTGAGACACAGGTCGGACTCGGTCTGCTGCCATTTAGCCACATCTATGGGCTAGTCATCATCTCTCACATAATGCCGTGGCATGGCGATGAGGTCGTCGTGCTTCCAAGATACAATCTAGGCCACATGCTCGCAGCCATACAAAAGTACAAAGTCCGCCATTTTCCGCTTGTAAGTTGTTCTTTTATACATCACCCTTGTATCTAACTGACCTGGAAACTGTTCAGGTCCCACCTATCGCCATTCAGCTACTTCAAAACAAAGGGAAATGCGATTCATACGACTTGAGTAGCATAGAATGGGTTACTTCAGGTGCTGCACCCCTCGGGGCCAAGACAATCGAGAGTATGCAGAAGACATGGCCAAGATGGAAAGTTGGGCAGGGCTATGGTAAGAAAGACGATGTGCAGCCAATGAATTTCTGGGATATTAACTGACACTACTTACTCTGCCAGGTTTGACGGAGAGTAGTCCTGCTGTTTGCACCACAAGCGAGCATGACATTTTCCACGGCACTTCTGGGTCAATCATCTTGGGGACCCGATGCAAGGTAATCGATGAGGCTGGCAAGGAAGTAAGTGAGCTTGAGAAGCCAGGTGAACTCTTCGTACAGTCTCCAAACATCTGCCTCGGTTACATGAACAACGCCAAAGCCACAGCAGAGACGTTTGTATGGGATGAGGACGGCCGATGGCTTCGAACAGGTGACGTCGTTGTCGTACGTCTGTCGCCCCTTGGTACAGAGCACATCGTTATTGTCGACCGAATCAAAGAGCTCATTAAAGTAAAGGTAACCATAGCTCATCAATTCGCATTAAACATAAGCACAACTGACGGAAACAATAGGGAAACCAAGTGGCTCCTGCGGAGCTCGAGGCCCATATTCTCTCTCATCCCTCCGTTGCAGATTGTGCAGTCATCCCTGTTCCTGACGATTTCGCCGGGGAAGTGCCCAAGGCCTTTGTGGTGAAGCATGTCGGCACGGGTACTAAGTCTGACGAAGAGGTAAAGACCTCGATTTGTGAATATGTTGAAAGTCACAAAGCAAAGTACAAGTGGCTTCAGGGGGGTGTGGAGTTTATCGAAACTATTCCCAAGAGCCCTAGTGGTAAGATCCTTAGACGTGTCTTGCAAGAAAGAGAAAAGGGAAAGTCAGTGGGTGCTACGCCTAAGCTATAGAGTGAATCATGGGCGATCAATGAGTTCTTTCAACGCGTCAGGCACGTAATAGAGTGTTTCTCCTGTTTCAATGCGGTTGTTTCTAAATAGATAACTAAGAGAATAAATGTAGCTATAGCTTGACCCATTGGATATCTTCTTCACACCAGACTGTTCTGCAATCACGAAAGATCAACCTCTCTAATTGAGCCAGGGTGCCTTGGCATGCCTTGCGCTTTCCAGAAGGTAAAGGGCATCCTCAATAACCAGTTCTTCTGACTGGAGAGTACGTTAGGAGTAATAGAAGAAAACCTTGGGAACTTGACGATGCTCGACAAGCTCTTCTAGCATCAGATCGCCTTTAATACAATCCACATTAATCGTGTTCTATAACAATAACGTATTTCGGGATTGATCTATCTACTTTACTCTATGCTACCTTCTCCAGTCCTTGTTGTATCCATATCACGCAAAGAGCTCATCGAGATATGAAATCTGGGCCTGCACGTTTTCCTCAAAAGGCGTACCAAAGTAAGGTGAAAAGTGACCCATGCCCTTGAGAACAACAAGCTTCTTTGGTTCCAGTGCCTTGTTATAAGCCTCGAGCTGCAAATGAGGCTGCGTCGTAACATCCTGATCAGCAACGATCATCAGCATAGGCGTCGGCGAGATACGATGGATATAAGCCAGTGGCTCGTGAAGCAGAGCGTATGTTAGACTCTGCACCGTACACGTCTTAGACCAGTCAAGTCCTCGCTGTTCCATCTCACCAATAAATGGAATCGACTGCGGGTCCTTGAGAACAGCTTGTGAGGCGCCGCTGTTAAGCTCATCAAGGGAACTGGGGAAGTTGGGGATCTTGGAGGGAGACCCTTCAGCTGTGGCCTTGGCTCGTTCGCCGAGGAGTAAGCTTGTCGAAGCGCCTGGCATACGAGAGAGCCACTCGCCTGAGATGAAGGGTACTTGCAAGATGACGCCAGCGATATTGTGGTTCACTGCTGCGGCGCAGATGGCGTTTCCGCCGGACATACTAGATCCCCAGTAGATGACTTTGGTAAGGTCTACTTCGGGCTGAGTGACCGCAAAGTTGAAGACGTCGAGATAATCGCGTGTCTGCAAGTTTGGATCGACTTGTTCCCGAGGAAGACCTTCGCTATCTCCCCAGCACCGGTTATCGTAGGTTAGAACACCATAGCCAACTTTGTTAAACCGTGCTGCAAACTCGGGCAGAAAATGGGATCGCAGTCCTGACCACTACGTTGAGGCGTGAGTTAGTGGAGTTTAGGATCAAGAAACAGCTCTGACTTACTCCACTTGACATGATGATACATGGCTTTTTCTGACCGACAGAGAAGAGAGTTCCCTTAAGCTTTAGGCCGTCATAAGTGGGAATATCAACGTCTTTGTGAGAAGCCATTTTCGCGCGAGGATAAACTTGAGAATAATTATAAGCGGTTAGTCTATTAAGCAGAAAATATTTGATTCAAGAATTTACATAAATGCGAAACAACATACAAATAGGTATATCCAACAAAGGAACCCCTCAACTCCAAGGTGAAGGCATGATTCTCAGCCAGGGCAGTCCCTCGGGAACGATCCCTCGGCATTTCAACCCCATGGCAAATTATATCGCCTGAGCCGCGCACCCCTCGGCGTCAAGAAAGGCAATACGCATTAATAATTAACAACTTTATATCCGAATAAAATTTTCCATTCTTGAGTTCCTATTCGATCTATATCGCCCTGTGAACAACTGTTTCGGAGTTGTCGCAATCACACTATCACCCACTCACCATGTCATTACCCAAGCTAGACAAGGCCACCCTGGGCCATGTAGTGCAATTGGCCAAGAATAGAAATATCTTGGCTGGAGCTGCTGCTGTGTTCTTGATAGGCTTGATCCCGCGTTTCAACGCCTGGTTAACCAGGAGAAAGGTCAACAATTACCTTACCGACAGCAGTTGGGACTGGACAAAAGAAGTCGTTGTTGTCACTGGCGGTAGCAGCGGTATTGGCAAAGAGATTGTCCTCAAGCTTGCAAAGAAGCATATCAAGGTCATAATTGTTGATTTAAATGCTCCAGGCTATCAACTTCGTAAGCCAACATCACGACTTCTCAGCAATAGACTGACAGATTCTAGCCCCCAACGTGTCTTTCTGTTCAGCAGACCTCTCCGACCCCGTTGAAATCTCCAAAGTCTCCAAGCAGATTGTCTCTGAAGATGGCGACCCAACTGTTCTCATTAACAATGCTGGAATTGGCAACGCCATGCCTATTCTCGCTTGTCCCGAGTCCAAGATCCGCAAAGTCTTTGACGTGAATATGATAGCACCAATATTGCTTGTCAAACACTTCCTGCCTTCTATGATACGAAGAAACCATGGCCACATCGTCAACGTTGGCAGTATGGCTTCTTTTGCTACTCAGGCTTCTAATGTCGATTACGGATGTACCAAGTCTGGACTCCTCGCGTTCCACGAGGGTTTGCTGCAGGAGCTGAGACATATTTACAAAGCACCATTGGTGCGAGCTAGGTACGTTACGATGGAGTGCGTGTACTTGCTTTGCAGCGTGACTAATAGTTCATAGCATCATTCATCCGACTTGGGTAAAGACACCGTTGATCGCAGACCTCATCGCCAAGGGGAAAATGAAAGATACCACGATATCTGCAGAGTCTGTCGCTGATGGTGTTGTGAAACAGCTTTATACTGGGTATGGAGCTCAAATCGTCGTACCAGATTCCTTGGCCTGGACTTCTATGATACGTGGGTTCCCCGGTTGGATCCAGGAAAGGTTGCGTGACAAGGTGTCTGTTATGCTGCTGAATGCAATGGCTAGTTGATAGTGTCGCAAGTTGTTGACCATGTATTATTGTACTCAACAAGTAGCCATATAGCTGAACTGGATTGAGTCTAAACAGATATACAGACGGGTGAATGGAGTACTGGGCTAGTCCACCATTGTTATACCAAGTGATCTTGGGTAACGCTTGTTTACGTCTATCTAATCTCGTGCTAACCATGAGTTAAGGGGATGATCATTGTCTAGTGGCGCTATGGAGTATCTCAACTTCTAATTCACAGCTTGACTATATCTCAGGCTATCTCCGTTGTGATTTAACTTCTCCAGAAAAGGGCTTTATATATGGCGGAAAGATCGTCTGAGGACCCTATGTGAGTAGCGCCCAGAAGACAAATATCTGGTACAGAATCCATTGCCGAGCGACACTCAACCGCCTCGAGAAGTTTGTGGCTATACGTATAGCGTAGACGTTATAAGGGGCCAATACTGCGCTGGTAATCTGTACCCCCAATATGATTGTTGATAAGTCCTTGCGGGCATAGTGAATAAGTAAGCCTTGTGTCGTCCACTGGCGAAGCGTGAAGAGTTACACGCTGATTCACAGGCTGCTGGACGGTACCTGAGTTTCGAGGCGTAAATTTGAGGTGTGCCGTTCCTTCCTTCCCAAGAATCGAACCGTGTACCTGCCGCCATATCGTTCCTTCCACATAAGCAGCCAACTTTTCCTTATCCATGAACACACTGCCAACCTTTTTTTTTCACAACTACTTTACTACCTATCCCATGATAGCAAACCAATCTTCGAACGATGCTCTCGGAGATTGGAGGATTGTTGACGAGTCTTTGGGTATGGTCCTTCCTGACAAAGAACCAGACATGAATCAACCGCCAACCCCAAGCCCACCACCTCCTTCTCCGCCGCCTCTCCCAAGTAAGTATTCACGACCACATCTCCATAAGCTTGTAATAGCTTATATTTGCTTGTTGACTGGAGCAAGAAGCTGATAAGCCCAGTAATAGTGAGAGAGCTAGTGGCTTCAGTTGAAGCCGAAGCCAAGCGAGCAGTCCAAGTCCAGCGAACAGCTGTGGCTGCTCGAGAGCATCTCCATGGACCCTTGTACGCCCATCTACCTAATGTGCAAGTTGATTTGTCGCTTGGGGGCCAGTATGTTTGCCGCGTTATTGGCATGAAATGTCATAGAAAGAACCAGCACAATGCCCATAATCTTAGGGTGCATTTGGGAAACGTTGAGCACCGGGTGAGTTACAAGTCGTCTATTCCACCAGGTAATTACGAATACTGATTAGGACTTGAACAGAACTACAATGCAGCACTTGGTGCTGCGCAGGTCGAGCCTACCTCGTCTCCATCTGTTCTCGAACCACCACCCCGGTCACCTACCTCTGAGATGGTGTGGCCAGGTGATGATGGATATTGACAGCAAGATCCTCGTAGAAAGGACCATGAATACCACACATTCTGCAATGGAGAAGAGGGATGGAAAATCTAGTTGAAAGACCACCAAACGTCCCAGGCTGGCCCTGGATGCCACAATTCCGGATTCAGAGGGTGAGGACACCCGCAATAAACCGGCCGGCTCCCGTATCGTTATTCTTAAGGTTTCTCAATTTTATCAAAGTTGCCTAAGTTTACCTAAGTCTTTTTTATTAGGTTGAAACATATCTACTCTTCAGGGTCCAGATGCCATGTATCACCTACGCGAAACCCTTCAGGGAAGGGGTCTGTGGAATCCAACACAACTTGCTTAAAGCTTGTTATCCAAGCCTGTCCTTCAACAGAGGGATAAATCGCAGAATACTCGCCAACCTTGGTTGTTCCCTCCACTCGGCCAACAAATTCTGTCCCAGTGATACCACGATGGTAAAAGTTCTCGCCCTCCTTCAGCTCTCCTTTTGCATGGAGAACTGCTAGCCTTGCACATGTTCCTGTTCCGCAGGGACTTCGATCTAAGCGCCCGGGAGACACAACGACAGTGTTGTTTGCTGCCTTTCCGTCCTTGTACTCATACAGAGGCTCCGTGAACTCGATGATTGTGACGCCGTGGATACCAGGGTTTTCGGGATGTACTGGGTCCGTTTGTTCCATGACTGCTCTCTTGATACGCTCTCCGACTTTGACAAGCTTGGCTCCCTCCGTAGTCTTGATCTTCAGACCAACTGATACAGCATCCACCAGCACGTAGATCATCCCTCCATAGGCAATGTCGACTTTCACCGTGCCGAGTTCTGGTACCGAGATTTCTTTGTCTGTGGCAAACACAAAAGCAGGTACGTTATGAAACCTGACACTCTTGCATTTACCATTCTCACACTTCGCATACGCAGTAACAAGTCCAGCCGGCGCATCAAGCTTGACAACCGTCTCAGGCTCCTGCATCGTCACCATACCCGTTTCCAGCAGGCAGGTCACCGTCGCGACGGTATTGGCTCCCGACATGGGCGGGTACTCTTCATGCTCCATGATGATGAAGCCATAGTCAGCTTCTGGGTTTGTAGGGGGCAAGACGAGGTTGTGGCACATAGCGGAACAGCCTCGGGGTTCGTTAAGGAGGAGGTTCCTGAGGTGGTCTTCATGTTTCCAGAAGTGCATCATCTTCTCGTACATTGTCTTGCCGGGAACATCGCGAACGCCACCAACAACAACGTCGCAGACTTCGCCGCCGCAGTGGACGCCTACTGTGTTGAAGCTGCGCTTGAAGGGCATGTTGAAGAAGTAGGGGACACTTTGTTGTGAGTAAAGGTTGCTGAATTGCTAGTTGGTGATTTACATATGAAGATCAATTTTACAGTCAAGCTCTTATACAGTATCACAACTCGGAATCAACAACCGTAGGACATCGCCGTTTCTATCTGAGGTTTATCGAAACCTTCCATCATTGGCAGTCAGAGTAAAGTCTGGGGCGACCTTCTAGAAAGCTTAGCTTCTCCGCATATTCGAAGGTTAGCTTAGCCGCCATCAACTAAATTCGTGGGGTTTATTAAGGGTCTTATTTGGGGTAAAGTTGAGGGATAATCGGTTGGCGATCCGTAGTCGGATGAGACACTGTTCCGGTTCGGCTCGGATTATTTTAGCCCGAATGACAGAACGCAAGATGTCATACTTTACATGGAAGTGAATGAGGACGTTGAATACTATCAGTTGATTGACATATTTGTCATTGAAGGTCAAATAAATATATGACCTAAGGACAGAAAGAAGCTTGGATCGTGTAAACTCATTCACTGTTCATTGTCATACTCTGATGACCACTCAATGTCACAACCCCAGATTATCACCAGGTCATGCCAGAAATCAAGATCTAAACTCCTAAAACTGGCCATTTTATTGAAGATCGCCAGCTTCACTCCTCATTCCCCGCTTCTTGGTGCCTCGGTTGTGGGTGTAAGGTGACATTCGGCCTTAATATCGGATGCTTCAAGCTTGGATACAAAATGACTCGCGATACCAGCTTCATGTCCCACGAGTTCGATTGCCGTCATTGGTACTTACTTGCATGATGATTCTACCGAGTGTTTCTCGCCTGCTGGCCGTTGGGGCTGGAATTGGCACTCTATTTGTCTCTGCTCTTGATACGACAATTGTAAAGACGGATAACGGTGTTGTTAAAGGCTTCACAGATGAGTCTTTTCCTAATGTGGCTCAATTCCTCGGTATACCTTATGCCGAACCTCCAGTTGGGAAACGGCGATGGGCTCCTGCAGTAGCCAAAGGGCGATTCGGAGCATTAGATGCATCGCATCAAGGCACAGCTTGTCCTCAAGCTGAACCGTCCAACAGTGGCCCATGGCGTCCTGAGTTTCTGATCAAGCCTAACAGTACAAGTGAAGACTGTCTGTATCTTAATGTTTGGACTCCGTACAAGCCTCGGGGAGGCAACAAAGGAAAGCTCCCGGTATTGGTTTGGATCCACGGTGGTGGTTTTGGTGCCGTATGATCACCCGTTGGTTGACCATCAGTAAAACGGAATTTGCTTACATTCTTCGTGCAGGGCGGTGGTAATATTGACTACCAGGTGCCTCCCCACTGGATCGCAAGAAGTCAGAAGCACATAGTTGTCAGTCTCAAGTATGCAATGACAACCCCTTTTCACTTGCATCACTAATCATAAGATAGCTATCGTCTGGGAATCTTTGGGTCCCCTAATGCCGCGGGTCTTGACCCCAAGGAACAAAACCTGGGACTTCTGGATCAACGTCTCGCTGTTGAGTGGGTGCGCGACAACATCTCACGATTCGGAGGAGATCCCAAGAGGATCACTCTCTGGGGGCAGAGTGCCGGTGGTGCTTCTGTTGGATACTATCAGTATGCGTATCCCAAGGACCCAATCGCGCGTGCGTACATCCAAGATTCTGGGGGCGTCTTCTTACCCATCAACAATGCTGATTCCTCGCACTCCAACTTTACTTCGATTGCGAAGGCGTTCAAGTGTGACAAGGGCAATCAGATTGATTGCCTCCGCAAAACATCCTTCAAGGACATCCAGAAGAAGGTCGAGAATACAGCGGGAGTGAGCTTTGTCCCTGTAGTGGATGAGAGAACCAGGTTCTCCGACTACTCGAAGCGGCTTCTATCGTCCAGGATCCCTAAGCTGGTAAGCTCTCAATCGCATTCTCTTACATCATATAAAAGATGACCATACTAACGCCTCCCTCAGCCATCCATCATCGGCACAAACAGAGATGAATGGAACTTTGGTGGAGAGCCAGCCGAGCCTCCAGTCAAACCACCACCCGAGCAAGTCCACACAGACAGTACCTTTGGTTGTCCCGCACACTTCGAAACAGCTCTGCGGTCGTCCACCAACGCCCAGACCTGGCGATACATGTATTCATCAAATTTTACCAACATCATGCCCGGAGATGAGGGGGCTTTTCACTCTGCTGAGCTTCCTTTGATCTTTGGAACCCATGATATCGCACGGAATAAGTCTGGGCCGTTTGAGTACAAGATCAGTCATGCTATGCAGGATTATTGGTTGGCCTTTATTCAAGACCCATATGCTGGATTGACAAGGAAGGGATGGAAGCCAACGGCTGGAGGGTATGATACGTTGCAAACTGGTGTGGAGTTTGGGTATGACAATGAGATTGTCACGAGAAAGTATTCATTCAAGTCCTTTCAGGATGGATGTAAGAATGCTACTGCAGTAGAGCAATAGGTAGTACCACAATTGGTTATTAACGAAGCACCTTATAAGTCTATTGACTATCACCTTCTACAAGGGACATGTTGCCAGTTAATGCCAGTTCTTATCATCTCAGAACCATGTCTGTGGTGGATATCGGGTGCCGATCCGCAGTCGGATGGACCGGCCGGCCGTGGGGTCAAGACCGGCACCATTAACCGGCACCGACGCTGGCCGTTCTGCCCCTCCAACGCCGACTTCGCAGTCACCTACTAAGATAAGCATCAGGTCTATATACCCATACCGGGATTCAGTAAACATACACAGCTCTATTCTGCATCATATTCTTCATTCATTGTGTCAGGCACAGCACAATGACCAGCAACCTCATCGTTCTTGGCGACGCCGAAATCCGAGATCTTCTCATATCTCTGTCCAAAGATGAAGTCCTTCAGTTCAAGAAAGCTCTAGAAAACATCCTCATTGACTTCTCTGTCAAAGGCGAAGGGAAATACCAGCCAACACCAGACTTCGTCAATCGACCGAATGGGCAAAAGACTCTCTTCCGCACATTCACTTCCCCAGACTATGTAGGCACAAAGATCGTGGTTACGCCAGCTCCAATCGAGGATGCAGGTGGCAACACGGTGAATCGCCCGCTTGGGGGGCTTTTGTCTTTGTGTGATTCAGCAGGTGTGCCGACTGGTATACTCAATGCAGCTGAGCCCACAGGCTACCGAACAACACTTTCTGCTCTGATCCCGTGGACTTGGAGAAAGAATACTGAGAACATTGCGATCTTTGGAGCGGGGAAGCAAGGGCTTTGGCATACTCGTCTTGCATTAGCTCTGCGAGGTTCCGAGATCAAAAGGATCACCATTGTGAACCGATCTGTAGGCCGTGCGAAGGATTTGGTCAAGACAGTGACGGAAGAAAACAAAAAGTACTGGAAGTCTTCTGCCACTCTGGATGTTCTGGATCCTGCTCAAGCTGATTACGATGAGGCTCTGGCATCTCTTTTATCATCAGCTGACGCAGTGTTCTGCACAGTTGGTTCAACAAGCCCGTTGTTCCCTGTCAAGACAATCTTGGGTGACGGCCAACGAAGCAGATTACCCTTCATCGGCGCCATAGGTTCATGGCAAGCCGATATGATTGAACTCGACCCAGAAATGCTCCGCCATGCTGCCTCTCGCGACGACTCATACAGCCCTCACGGTACGGAAGGCAGTATTCTTGTTGACGATCTAGAAGAAGCAATGGTCAAGTCAGGAGAAGTGATACAGAGCGGTCTCAAGGGAGAGAGATTACTTCAAGTTGGAGAGATTTTGGATTGGCTAGATGACGAGTCTGAAAGGAAGCCTGAAGGAGGCGTTGAGAAGTTGAAGAAGTGGATTAGTGAAGGCTTCGTCGTGTACAAAGGCATTGGCGTGAGTGTCACAGATCTCGCCGCTGGAAACGCCATCCTGGATCTTGCTAGGAAGAGAAATGTTGGAACGACTATCTCTGACTTCTAGCTTCACAGCGGGAATGGATAGAAGCTAGAGTCTTGACTACGCCAAGGTATTGACGACAGATATGTTGGCCTCAAAGTACATTCGAAGCAAAGTCGGTGGTAGGCGATTCCCTATTGGATAGAAGTTTGTTATCTACCAGGATCAATGATATAAAAGTTCATGTCAGTCTGAAACAACCCTCCTCGATGCAGCCTAGGGGAGGAAAGAAAACTCAGGACCTTGATCCTAAATGACAAAAAGACTTAAGTAACTTGGCCTAAATTTAGGGCATCCTTTACTGCATTTATTTTGACACCCTATATTAAGGTCAAATCTTTTCTTGCTCCCCGAGGGCAGCCTATCTTCACGGCCAGGCATGTAATTAATCCTTAAGAATCCTTCCAGAGTCTGGTTGGACTTTATTTCACTACAATATTCTCTCTTTCTCTTCGGTTCTAAGCTATTACATCTGCTTACAATCGCAGCTATAATGAGTTGCTGTAAGTCGATGATGGGGCTGTAGATCGATCGCCCTGGGGTGCATGTATGACGTCGTTTACCGAGCTTTTCCCGCTAAATCCGCGTCGCTAAACGCTAGCCCGAAAATAATTCATCGTGCCTAGAGAGCTCGTGCTCAATAGCTTCGTGAACTTTCAAAGAACTTCAAATCTTGGCCTGTTAGTATCCTTACGTCCACCACACTCCCGCGCTTGGACACTTACGAAGCATAGACGGACGCCTTTCCACACCCGTGTCAACAACTCTTCTTTACATCAAACACGACCATCGAGACATCCTCCTCAGTTCACCACCAATCGATCATGCGATAGCACCCCTAAATACTGACTGACAGAGCGCTCCCCCCCCGTCGCCCAACATGTCAGTCAGCCTAGCGCCCTCCCTCCAGCTCGCGGAGTATCTCGAGAAACTCCCCGGCACGACCTTCCGCAAGCTCTATCAACAACCCTCAACCGCGTTCGCCATCTTCCGTCGCATGCTACCGCACCTTGGTTCGTCACCACAGCCACTACACCAGCCCAATCTCTAACACCCCCCTAGCAAAGACCTTTGTCATGCGCATTCTCTATTCTCCCAAACCTATACTCCTTAGCGATCTAGATGACTGGGTGAAACCAAGCCACAAGCGCCAGAAGGACCAGGCGCTCTCGATCCTGCGCGTTCTACACATCGTTTCGATCACGACGCCTTCAAAGGAACGACCGCAGGAAATGCAACTTACTACGAACTTCAAACTATCCCTTCGACTCGCGCTATCAGGCGGCGGCACACATAACTCCTTCGGCGTACCTTCAACACTCCAAATCCCGCCCGAAATCGACATCGCCTTCCTCGACCGCTACGCGCGAAAGAAATGGGAAGACATTCTGCACTTTGTCGTATCTAGTGTTGGCTACAAGAGCGCCGGCGAATCTTCTGGACCGAATAAGAGCGTGAAAGAACTCCTCGTCGCGGGCCGTCTTGTTGATCGTAAAGCAAGCGGTAGCGTTGGTATCACACAAGCCGGTTTTACCTTTTTGCTGCAAGAGGCCAATGCGCAAGTATGGACGCTTCTGTTGCTTTGGCTGGAGGCTATGGAGGTGAATAAGATGGCTGGGCTGGAGGCTACAGATATGCTCTCGTTCCTCTTCGTCCTTGCCAGCATGGAGCTTGGTCGCGCGTACGACACGAATGCGCTGACGGAACAGCGTAAGAACATGTTGCCCTCGCTTGTCGACTTTGGGTTGATATACATCCCTAACCACAAACGATCCATGTTCTTCCCGACTCGTCTGGCTACGACCCTCACCTCGAGCAGCAATAGTCTTCGCAGCATTAGTGATGGCGTTGCAGCCGCGACGGCAGCTGCTCTACAGCCAGGGCAATCTAGTGCACCAGGGGGCAGCGTGACAGCCGCCAATACCGAGCAGCGCGGCAGTGTGATTATCGAGACCAACTACCGAATTTACGCCTACACCCAGTCAACACTTCAAATCGCGGTCCTTGCTCTCTTCACCAAACTCGCAATGCGCTTCCCCGACATGGTCGCCGGTCGAATCTCCCGTCAATCCATCCGACAAGCCATTCAATTTGGCATCACCGCCGAGCAGATCATATCCTACCTCTCCGCACACGCACACGATCAAATGCACCGCACCGCAGCTCTAAACAACAAACCCGTTCTCCCCCCAACAGTAGTCGATCAAATTCGTCTATGGCAGCTCGAAAACGAGCGCATGAAGACAACAAGCGGGTTCCTGTTCAAGTCATTTGAGGACGATAGGGAATACAAGGATATTGCAAGGTTTGCTGAGGAGGTTGGTGTTTTGGTGTGGAAGAATGATGCAAGACAGATGTTCTTTGCGAGCAAGCACGAGCAGATTAGAGACTATATGAAGATTCGCAAGAAGACGGAATGAGAATACTTTTGCGAGATGGGAAAACGCAGGGGAGGGGGTAAGAGATCTACAGCATTGGAGTTTTTGGCGTCGATGGGATATCTAGATGGACTCATTAAAACGATATTTCAACTCGAAAGGGGGGCCAAGATACGGTTGGCGTTGTATGTGACTGCATTTCAGGCTAGAATCAATGCAATTCGGTATCAAAGAGTGTTCAATGACGATCTAAGCGAACGAAGACTTCTATAGTAGAATGTCCTAATTTTATGAACTTCAAATGTTAAACCTTTTCTACACAAAAATGTCTCGGCATAGGGATGAGAGGCCTCGGGACCTCTGATAAAAACGAAACAAACCCAGGATAGTCGAATTACTGCATTAAAATTGTCTAAAAATTGTCAAAATTGTCAAAATTGTCTAAGCTAAGGATTTGTTGCACTAAAGTCGTCAAAAGCTGTGTTCGGCGGCATATGGAAATATATTACAAGCATTCTATTCGTATCACAAGGTTACAAATAATTAGACATCAAAATGAAATTAATTATTATAGCTACAGCATTGCCTGCTTTCCTTCATTTTTCTTTAATCATAATACAAACTCCCTAATAAAAACGCACAGCTCAGGCTTCGACACCTTGCGACTCCATCAGGAAACAAATCGCTAACATAGAGGTGTACCACAATGCCAACTGTTGGCTGTAACATGTCCCTTTCAACTATGATACACTTCAAAATGATCCTAGCAATTATAAGTGAGCTCAGAACAAAGAACAACCATGTGTGTCCGTGCTTTTCACTCAACAAAGAGCGTTCAGTTGATGGAAACCCGCTTCCCGCGTCCTCTAACCACAGGAACTGGCTTCGTCTTTCTAGCGATTGGTACGCGTGATTCGCTCATAACTGGGAGGCTTCGCCTTCCTCCTTTGTTGGGGTTTGTGCCAAAAAGCTTGCCCATCAGACTCTTGTCCTCCATGCGACCCCCCTGAGGGAGGAGTTGTGGCTTTCCCACACGACGGGCATATGACTGCTGCCAGGCTACCAGTGACCGGCGTGCTTCACTTGTAGTACAAAGGCTTTCAAGGTGTTGGAAAATTCGCTGGCATCTAGCATCCTTATTGCATGGTGGGGTGCGAGGCTTTGTTCCAGTTAGGCTTGTAAGTGCCGATGTGGTGGTGGAGTGGGAGAGGTGAGTCGGACGGGAGTTGACAGCCACGCGATCGGTGGTCATTGCGTGGTACTGAAAGGGATGCCCAGGACTCGAGTCCAAGGCGTTGGCCTCCCCATTGCTGTATTCTTCGGCTAAGAAACGATCATGCAGAGAGACAAAGCGCCCGGACCAATATGCAGATGGTTGTGATGTGGTGATATGGCTGGGATCTGGTTGCACTTCTGTCGCCGTGGTGCCGGAACTGCTGCTGGATCGAGAAACTAGAGATGCTCGTGATAATCCAAGTTGTGACGTAGTCGATACGAATAAGCTACTTGTTGAAGATGCAGACGTTTTGCGAGACGATGGGTCATCGGAATCGCGGGAGGAGGAGAATTTAGAGTTGAGTGAAGATCGGGAGATGGATGTTTTAAGATCGCTCAAAACAGCCAATGTTCGTGACTTTGGAAGACAACTTTTGTTCTTCTGGAAGCTGCCCTGGTAAGCATGTTCCGGGGGAGCTGACTTTTTATGGTCGGAGGGGGGGGCCTTCTCGTCTTGGACGGTGGACTCGAGGCTCAAGTCCTCATAGATGGAGTGGAATGAGCTGGTTGTGGGTAAAGGCTTGATTGGAGCAGCACTCGAAAGGTACTGATGCGAAGATGTAGTAGTGAGGCCAGGCTTCGGGGAGCTCAGGGTTCTCTTTGTTGTGGGCAGATGAAATTTGGTTGTTGGTATGCGTGTCTTCGTTGAAGTTGAACAAGAGGCTGCGTTCAGATTGCAACTCGAAGTCGCAGTCAGCCCAGACCTGGCGACAGTAGGGGGACTAGCAAGTGATCCATGGGCCGAGAAGCTAGCAGAGAGTCGTCGAGTTGCTTTCCTAGCTTCAACGTTTTCTTTGTCTGACAATGACTCGTCTGAGCCACTGCAATCCTTGATGGTGGGAACAATGATGAGGGTTTCGCTTCGAGTGAAGTCAGGACCTCGAGAGTTCTTGACAGGTCCAATCGGGCCAGAGATCACAGGACGCTTCTTCTTTCCTCGTGAGAAGACATTAGATGGAGTGGGTAGACGAAGTCGAGAAGAGGATTTCTGGAAGCCAGTGCTGTTTCGAAAAGCCTCCATTGTTGTTGTTGTTTTTTTGGACGCCTTGCCTGGAGACGTCTGGTTTAGTTTGGTTTGTTTTGATGTGCAATGGTGAAGTTTTGCCAGTGTCAGTGTCAGGTCGAGCTTTGGGCTTTGCCAGTGATGAACAGTTGACAGCTGCATCCCGTCATCTCGGGTTGCCTGCGCTAGAGAAAGTCGTTTCCCCAGGGCAGTTCTTCCCTGTCGTGTAGAAGAGTTACTGCTGTTGTTATCACTGAAGTAGGTAACGAGCTTTGCAGGAGCTCATCGTGGTCTTAGCATCAAGTGCCTGTCTATTCTTTATCCAATGGAAGGCTTCTTATCTAATGCATCGTCTGCCTGACAACCATCTCAACACCGTCTACAAATGCCCATTCGTCTCTCCATTCGTACCATTTGCGCTTCCATTACAAAACTCGTCATTCCATCCATTGATCTCAAACTCAAACTTGAAATCGCCCTCTCCCTTTGGCACTGCATTGCCGTTTCCATCCCAAAGCGCCCGCTCCACCATTGTGACATTACCCTCCCAATCGACCAGAACCACAGTCTGTCGCTGGGTGCCGTACATGCCAGTCTCGAAACCCATAATTGGTGTTGTGCTTGGATCCGGTCGACCTTCGGACATCAGCTCTTCAGCAGCTGCTTGATCGTCTGTCCATTCGCCGGGTCCTTTCGCCATGGCCGCTTCCATTGCCTTTCGATGCTTCTCGTCGCCGATCAACGGGATGAAGACGCTCTTCTTGAGCTCGTGGATGTATTCGACGAGACTCGCGTTCTCGTTCCTGGGTAGTGTGTCGTGGCTGAGAACATCAAAGAGGTCTGAAACAAAGTCATCCTTGCTTTTCTTATCGGATACAGATTTATCGATAGCTTCGCGGAATAGCTTCTTGCCCATTGCGATCTTGGGCCATTCCTTTTGTTTCCCTGTCGCATCGAAGGCAGTGTTGCTCAGACCCCAAATCTCACCGCGCTCCTTGGCGACGATAGGCACCTCTTCGACGTTACCCGCCCGGTTGCTTACAATCGCAATGCCTTGAGTCTGCTTCCTCAGCTTGCCGCAAACCATGGAAAAGCCGCCGACACCCTTAACGCCGTCGTTCTCGACCAGTTTGTGGACGCTGTCCTTGAGACTCTCTTCGGGTGGTGTTCCCAACCAGGCGGTGACCATCCCGCCGCGGCTTTTGGCAGCATGAATAGGGTGGTTCTGGTCCTGAACATCTGTTTCTCGGTAATTGGTGAGCACAGCCATCAGACCGTCCTTGCTAATGCCCATCCATGTTCCTTTCTCTGCTCGTTGAAGATCCCGCGACGACAAGACTGGTCGCCCAGATGTACCGTGAGTCCACCAGTGAGGCCGCGATGTCGGCCTAAGAATGAACTCGTCCCGATTATCAATGGCGATCAATGCATAATCGGGATGCGCTGTAGTGAGAAGTACGATGCACATGACTTGGGTGGCTTTCCACTAATAAATATGTGTGTCTTGCTTTGTTGAAGTGTGATTCGGAGATTTTGTCTGTTCCCGAAGTGGACGTTGAAGGTGGTTGACGCAAGTGGCATTCATAAATGTTGAACCCGTTGAATGGCTTATAGTGGGGGGACCTCAGTGCCTTTAAGCTTAAAGACTCCTTAAAAAAAGTGCCTTGGCGTGTTTGCCTCGTCATGACAAACACGTCAGTTTCCCCTACTACGTGTCGTGTTCCTGAGTTGTCCCTCGGTAAGATAGCGTCCCTCATTTGACTTAGATGCCGAAATGATCTGATGTCGCGGCTCACGGGCTGTGGCGGTCGGCTTCGGGATATCGCCCCTCAGCTCCAGCGAGTTGCGCTGCGGGGAATGGGAACAGCTGAGGCTTAGAACGTGCGTGGGATGACAATTCCACGTGAAAGACGCCTGATACTTATACTAGTATTGTATAAATCCTTGCTCGTTTAGATCGATCCAGATTGCCGGGGGTCTCCGGTCTCAGATCCTTTCTGTTTGTGACTCTGTGTCTGGCAATCCGTCGCCCTATTTATCGTCATTTGAGATCACACCACCTTCAACAACAGTATATATTTTACGTTTTGACAATCGAGAGACCGATCATTCATGGGCAGGAGAGTTTTCTACTTGGTGAGGTAGAATACAATTTGATTGCCAAACATGTAGTTGTTGTTTTTTGCTCTACAAGCATCACCATTGACCAAGGCTATTTTTAGTTACCGGTGTAAGTGCCTATCATTGAACCTCGACAGAGACGCAACAGCATGACACCAGAGTGAAGGCATGCTGGATTTTGTATTATAACACCACGTAAAATTACATGTGATATTCTTTCTCAAGCGAGTTCTTTCGAAACGCGACTGGTATTCCTCACAATTGCAACAATAAGTACCTAAGTGAGGCAGCTGCGGCATTCACAGACCATGCAACGAAGGTTCTGAAGGGTGGGCCCTCATAGGCTGTCAAGAAAATATGCCACTCCCATAAGCTTATCAAAATGTGGTCTCTAACAGCATGCATCTAAAGTTTACGGTAGAAGCCTGGCAGCTTGTTGGTCAATCCCTTGTTTTGCTTCCAATTCGCGCGCAATTTCTGGGGTAATGTGAACTATAATGAAGCCATGGCATCTCATCTAAGTCGAGCCTCAACCATATGGGTCCTTACCAATTTCGTATTATGGCCATGATTTTCGTATCAAGAGGGACTCTTCATATTCCCCATTGGGAAGATCGATCGTCAATTGCATACAGTACATCATATAGTACTTGTAATAATTCCAAGATGGTGGACAAAAAGCCACTCTTTGCCAGGGCCTCGTTTACTCACAAGAACAGCATGGTCGGTCAATAGAACTGTGCAAGGCAGCAGAATTCTCACCATGTCTTTCTGGTGGAAGTTAAAAGGCTTGCCCAAAGTCTACAGATGCTCCCATCCATGATCCTGTGTCTCCAGCTCGGAGTGACAAGAAACTGTACCACGGCTACCATATCAGGGCAAATACTCTACTGGTGATCGTCTAGACTCGGCCGTATTAGCTCCAAGTACTCTGCATACCTATCTAATCGAAAACAGACTTATTAGAGCAAGTGGCATAAACCTCGTGAGCCAAAGCATGCAAATGCCATCATGCTCGCCTAACCCACCAAAGTGGTGTTTCTCCTTCCATGCAGTTCTCATCCGAAGTTAAAACCTCCATTAATCTCAATATCCTACAAGCTTCCTTCTCGATCTTTGCAATTCAAGTGAGATATAACCATGGTCGTGTGTAACAAAAGTTTATCCATGGGGACAGGCGAATATCTTCATCTATAGTCCCCCCGGACTCATTGATGATCAAATACTTTTTCTAATAACAAGCTTGAATAAATCTAATTCCTGTGGCGCAGAGGATTCTCAATCATCTTAGGGGACCATTCGGGGATGTATTATATGCTTTACTCAGGAAGTGCGCGCAATGTAGCGGCTTCCTTCTCAGTGGTGACTTCAAGTCTAGCTTTCCTTGCAAACCAAAGTATACCATTGCCTCTTGTGAATAACTTCCATGACTTTATTTTTCTTCTCATCCTCTTACTACAAAAGAGACAATCCCCGTCTTCGTTATTTCTTCTCTTTACTCTTTTTATCGCATCAAAACATCTCGAGTTCCTTACTCTCAATCACATCGAAACATTTCTACCAAAAAGGAAGTAGAATCCACCCTGACATTAAATTTGGTTCTGACCTGCCATCAGACATGCCGCCTTGGACACCAATCAACGCTCGGCAGGCGGAGGAGAAGCGCGCTCAGGCCAGAAGATGTTACATGTGTGTTGTCATGGTGCCCTTGGGGGAGCCCTGTACGCACTTTTATAAGGGATGTCCGGAGGGCAGTCGCTGTGAAGACAGGATGCAGCGCGAAAAAGAGGGGGGAGATGCGGTTAAGCCAGAGACAGAGACTACCGCCATGGCAGACTCAGAGGCAGAGGCAGACTCAGACACAGACACAGACTCAGAGGCTACCATGAGGGCAAGCCCTGAAGTTCTTCCTCAAGCAGCTGCGAAGCGACCCGTCGTCGACAAAAGGGCTAGCCGCACCAGCAAGGTCAACAATCGGAAGACATGTACTAGGTGTAACGGCAAGGAGTACAACATGAGCAACTTCAAGGACCACGAGAAGTTCCACTACCTGGAAGATAACGGGGTGCCAACCCGTTTTCCTTGTAATGGCTGCAAAGAGCCCGGAAAGTGTCGAGTGGCTCGCTATCCCCAGCGTCTCGGGACGTACGCCTGCATAAGTTGCCTCAGGTCCCATAAGCCATGCGGCTTCAATAAGTTCAAGGCGAAGAAGCATGAGAAATGCAAACCTGGAGTGCATCCCGCTCTGCTGCGCCCAATAAACGAGTAGTTTTGGTGTCTGCGGCTCAGCAGTTGGCTCTTTGGTGGTCTGGAGTTTAATGGTTCACAGAGAAAACGTTTGAACGATACGAGGAAAGTATCCTTTGACAGTTCTTACTACCATAGTTTATATTGTAGTATACGAATTATGACTTAATTCAGATGTTCTAAACTTTTTTCTTACTCTATCAATTCATTCATGTTTTCCATTTCAATCATTCGGTCCAATTTCTATGTCTCCATTGATCTCGTAGCACCCTCCACTAGACCTGTAGAATATAGCACACCCATATAAACATACAATATGCTTGAGAGTCTAAGACTGGCGTAACCACTGACTGCTTATGCTATAGATTTGGAATCGCAGCTGAGGTATTCTATATAATCAGGTCAACCAGAGTAGTAAAGCTACATGTCGCAGTGCCAAGTCGATGTGGTAATATACTCGTACTTTGGTGACCTCTGTATTATCTACTAACCTAGAAACAGAACCTTCGACCTTCCAAGCTTTGTGAGAATGGAAACCTCGTGTCAAGGGTATCTAGCTACCAAGACATGTGCAGGTGTTGTCATGGTAAAATAAAGTTTTGTATGCATACTTGTAGAGTTTAGCAACAAGCAAGACGTTTCCACTCATACTCCCTATACTTTAAACACTTCAGATCTTAAGACATGCTCTAGGATGATTTCAGCTTTATTGAGGCAAGGGGAGGGGG
>JAAOAY010000446.1:0-26494 GCA_013396255.1 Fusarium sp. NRRL 25303 | reverse complement strand
CCCCCATACGGTCCTCCCCTCCTATGATCCCCCCTCTCTCTGTGCCCATGATATCCTCCCCTGCCCTCCCTCGGCGGCGGAGGCACCGGCTCTTCGACTTCGACCTCATACTCTTCGAACTCTTCCTTAAAGAATCCTTCAGTAATCTCCCTTTCCCTCAACGCAGCCTCTGGCTCAAACACAAAACGCAGCGTCCCCTCTGGCCCCTTCACCGTTCGTTTTCCATCGCCAGGCCATGATGTTGATGTCGCGGGCGATGTCGCCGATGCAGGTGTAGAAGGTTGAGGATCTTCAGCTTCGCACCGGGAGCAGTAGTACAAATATCGAGGTTCGAACGCCTTGTCAAGATCGTTGTTAAGCCGAATCTTGATGTCGATGATCTTATTCTGATCAAACTGTGCCCCAACCTTTGTCGATTTTCCATGCTGGACGTATAGATCTAGTATATCAAGCATAGTCTCCATAACAGAACCCCAGTGGTACTGACGCTTCGTCTTTGCGTACTCCTGAACTCTGTCAATGTGCTGTTCTGTCATGAGGGCTGTGAGCTCCACGACTGCCATGACCATGGAGAACGTTGTGCGCTTGATGGGCACAAAGGTCTTGTAGATGTCGATGCACATTGCGTATGCGGTCTCGAAGAAGGGTTTTCCATCTTCTTTGCCAAAGATGTCGCGGACGACTTTCACGAGGAGCTTTTGGGGGTAGCGTGTGCGGAAGTCGAAGCCGATTGTTTCGAGGATGAGACGTTCGAGGCAGATGATGATTTTGCCTGGGTTCTCGAACATCTAAGAGGGTTAGGACGGGGTTTGTGATTACTGTTTGTTGGACTTACCTTATCATCGGGCGTGACTGATTTCTCGGGGTTCTTCACGTTGTATGCCGCCGCGAGAATCTCCTTTGACTTCTTTATAGTATCTTCCACCTTACACGCGACAAATAGCGATGCTAGTGCAGCGTCTTGATAGTTGTACTCGACGTCTCTAAAGTTGAGTCGGAATTTGTGGAAATACGTGCACGCCGTATCGAACGTCCTCACAGGTCTATTGTTTGGTCAGTCTCTAATCCCCTCGTACTCCCATTCAAGACCCGGCGTACAGTTGTAGATATTCTCTCACGTTCTCAATCAACTGCACACCTTGAAGACGGTAGTTATCCTGTCTTGCGGGATCGCAGCCATGGTCCTTGAGCATACGTCGCAGCTTGAGCTCTGATGTGTATTGGTTCGAACTGGAGATGGTGCCTGGATGGGGTCCGATCTTGGGTATCGCGTCGCCGTTTGTGGCCGCGGACGGGCCATTATTTGAGGTTGTCATTGGAGCGGTAGGGATGATAGTATGATTGTGGTCGCAAGTTTGCGGTTCGTTCGGTGTCAGAATAGAATGGTCGATCAATTGGAACAAGTGGGCCTCGTCGGTGGGTGCTATAGCACGCAAACTTTGCCGGCTTCAATTACGGATGCTCAGTATGAATTAGGGATATGAAAGTGGCAGAAATCTTTCGACAGTTATGGCGATGATGTCTATTGTCGCGTAGAGTCAAAATTGCTTCAGATGTCATGATGCAAAGCAATTGCGATGTGGCTGAAGCTGAGGACTGTGGCGCAGTTAATTACAAGCCTCAGATACACTCTCGACAATAAACAGTTCGTTGAGCACAATATGATCATTAATAAAACGAGAGGTTAATGTAAGTAAGTATTGTAAATACTGGTAGCACTGATACAGAACTACCGTGACTTTCTTGATTATGGAGTTCAGGACTTACGATCAACGTCCCAGTTTGTTTCTGAACCAACCCTAGAGTTGAGCTATTACCAAAGATGTCCCTCTAACGGGTCGGTCTTACCAGGAACTGAGACGATTTCAGTGCAGTTGCTTACATCACAAGTCGAGACTTCTGCCTTGTCATCGGAATCTGTGCATTTTGCACGTTCAAGTTCACAACGAACGAGGCAAGGCAGGGGTATAACAGTCTGTTGAATAACTATAATGAGAAAACTAATGATTAACTCAAATCAACTCAAATCAACTCCAACCTATCCCCAGAGTCCCTCATTTCCGACTCAAACGTTCGTCGCCACGGGCCGCAGTAATTGGTGATGGTCTCGTTCAGTAGCTCAGAGAGGTTCTCGAGGTGTTTACCAGGGGCACTTCGGAATCTGAGGCCACCATTGCGGTCAAGCTCGCGAAGGCCAAGCCAATCCTCTTGATAAAGCTCGCGAGCTCGAAGAGGGATAACTTCTGTGCCATTGACCTCCTCAAACCACGAAGATTCTTTCGGGATAACAAGATCATCGTCCTCAAACATCCACATGACGAAGTTGGTCAACTTGCTCAGGTTCGCCTTGTATTTCTGGTTTTTTAACTCGCGCTCGTTGTTGATGTCGGCTAGGAAGTTGGAATTCTCGAGGTATTTGTTGTAATCGGCTTCGGTTGCTGGGTTGCGGTAGTATTGCGCGGGGACGAGGGTTGACTGGACGAATTTGCTCCAGGTACCGAATCTCATGAGACCCATAGCTCCCTTGCAGAGCCAGTCGGTAGCGCCGCAGGATCTGAAGTCGATGATGCCGTTGTGTTGGCTGCCGAATGTGACGAGACTGCGGACTTGTGGCCAGTTACAGCGCTCGACGTAACCGCGGAGGAACTGTCCGCCCTGAGAGATGCCGATGGCATCAATAGCAGGCGCCGTAGACAGAATGGGGTGCTTGGCTAGTTCCTCGCAAACCTTGCTGACTTGGTCCGAGACGTTTCCCTTGAAAGTGGCCATTTGATCCTGGCTGGGATCCTCGTCGATGGCAATGATATGAACAAAGGTTCCTGGGTGGATTTCTTCTGCGAGGGCCTGGATGCTCTTCATTCCGTCGCTGTTGAATTGGTCACCAAGGCCGTGCCAAACAACAATAGGTATTGGGGTATCGGATAGGTCATCTCTTGTGTGAATAGGTGGTGTAGAAGGGGAAGCATAGCTCTGTCCAGCCAATCCGATGGCCAACCCAAGCCGGAGCAAGGATGGGGCAAACATGATGCTCAAAGGGGGAAATAAAAAACGATCGTCGATAGGTGGAACGCCAGTGAATTTTGGGGTAGTCGGGGATCTTAATAATTCTTCTACCCAAGGGTGGTGATGGAGGGAGATGATGGGGAAGAAGATGAAGATGGAGATGATGATGGAGATGGAGACGCTTTGGAGCGGAAATAGCACTTGTTAGGATTCTTGTGGGTCTGACCCCGTGCGAGCTGAAGACGTCAGCTATGACCCCTCCACTTTCCGCTACCGTCCTACCGTATACGGAGTACATTATTAGTGACATTTGTAACCCTTGTGGATAAGGTAAGGTACTTTTCTAAATATTCTGTAAATATTCTGTAGCTTTAATTGGTATAGCAGAGAATGACGACCTGACATTACGCTAATTTATGCCTCTGGTCAAATGAGGATAGCAGCTTTAGATCTACGGGGCACTATGAATCTTGTGAGTTTATGCGGTAATAGGTTCGACGGGACGACTCTAAAGACGAAAATAAAGCTTCCGATATTAAATCAGGGTGCTAAAATAAACTGGTCTAAAGATCTACTAAAATATACCAAACGTACCTAAGTTTTTTCATCACTTGGGATAACGGGTCTAAAGTTTTCTCAATCCTGCAAGGTCCCCAAGAGTAAAACAAAGCCTACTCTGCAATGACGACATAAAAGCTAATGTCTATTTGTGCCGAGCCCGATCTACTCCGCACCTGGCTCAGATAGCATCGATATTGTATGGAGGCGACGGAAGGCGGGGGTGGGTTAGATAGACGCTTCATCCTCCTGCCAGCATCCTAGACTACCTAGATTCTATCTTGTGATTAGACTAAACCGTTTCAAACAAGGCACATGATGTGCGTAAGAACATCAATATTGTATTGTATTGTTAATGCAAGTATAGCTACAATTCTATTCTGTGGGTTTTCCGCCCTTCAACGAACGCCTCAACACCGATGCCTTGAATTGCACGTTTCAGTTGTCAATGGCCTTGTTGGCCGATGCCTTTTGCTTTCTCAATCGAGCCTTGCGGTCCGAGATTTGCTTATCGAGCTTGCCGTCGTCGGCGTCTGGGAGCTGCTTCTGCTTCTTGGCCTTCTTCGTAGGGGCGGCGGGAGTCTCAGCCTCGTCGGCGTTGTCGAGAGACTTGCGCTTCTTTCCAATGTTGGGCTTCTCAGCCTTGGCGGCCTCGCCCTCAGCAATGACGTCCTTCTCGTCAACCCAGAGCTCATCGGTCAACCAGATGGGAAGGGCGGTGGTCTCGGGACCCTTGATGTAGATGCTCTTCATGTTGCGCCACTTCTGAGGAATCCACTTCTCGATCATGCCGGTGACAACGGCATCGACGTTCTCGGCGATCTGCTTGGCGGTCCAACCGGAGTATCCAATTCGGATCGAGGTGTTTGTTGAAGGGTTCAGGCTGACGAATGCAGAGTTGATGGCCTTCTGAACCTCCTTGGCGATCTCGGCGGGAGTGCCTGCGTTGACGGTACCCTCAGTCTTGACACGTTTCTGTCGCTTTCCATCGACCTTGGGAGCCTTGGCCTGCAGGTTAACAGGGACAGGTCGCTTCTGCGTTGTCTTGTAAAAAGTCTTTCCCAAGATCTTGGGTAATCTGTTGATGATGCGATCATCGCCAAGGAAGATATCCGCCTCGGCGAAGAGCTTCCTCTGTGCCTCATACTGGCTGTACTTGGCCTTGAGCTTTCCGTAGTCGATGACACGAGTGATGCGCTTGCCCAGCTCAGCGGGGAAGTCCTCAGAGGCAACAATGTTCTTGTAGGCGCGCTGGGGCTCGGCAGTGATGAGGCAGATGGTGGTCTCTTCGTTGTTGAGCGAGTGAGGGAGGGAGATCTTTCCAGGTTGCAGACGCGCCTTGTCGACGATGTGGCGCTTGGTCGTCAGGTTGAGCCAGATAGGAGTTGTAGTAGGGTCTTCATCGTCGTCGAGGAGATTGCGCTTTTCAGACTCGTCGGCCTTTTGCTTGGCAGCCTTCTTGATGTGTGCGAGAAGAGCCTTGGAAGCTTTCAAGGTCTACAAACGACTTGTTAGATGTGTTGGACCATTGGAGTCTTGGGGAGACGAACCTGGTCAGGGTCAATTGCTGTGACAGCGGCAGCGCCGGGAGCGACAACTTCTTTTGAGGGCGCCATTGTTGTCGCGAAGTTGTAGATGGGATGGGGATGCAACAAAAAAGTTCAGTTTGATATGATAGTGGGGGCTTTATCAGTAGCTCGAAGGAAAAATAATTTTTTTCCTGCGATGGTTGGTTCTGTCGGAATATGCAAGTCCCGGGCTCCGGTCCAGGGTCTCTTAGCGGCGTTTAGGTGCCAGAAATATTGGACAGGCTCTGACGATACGAGTTTGTACAATTTGGGCCTTTACGTTAGTTTCTTGGTCATAGCTTTCTATCAATACTAAGAAATCACTCTTCTCTGACTTCAGTCTCGTCTTGGAGTTTCATAGTCTTGTATTGAGTGTATTAGACCTGGTGACTTATTCAACTCTGTCTGTATCCTTTTCTTACATCCTACGGGGAGTTTTTAGCGGCGGGGCGGAGTTTGTAGTAGGATCCGCTGATTGTCACCTCACGTTATTCGCATGAGATCCGTCCGGTTGTTCCTTGTTGGGCTTACAAGATGATGAGCTTCTGAATCTTACAACAGAGCATCTCTCGATTTCTCGGTCTATCTTTGTATATAAACTGTACTAATTCTCTCTCATATCCTATTACATAATGTCCCCCGATCTGCAAGATCCTGCCAATAGGAGAGCTTCCTGTGATCAGTGCAGTATGTCCACCTTTCCCGCTTACACTTGGGGTCCAAACTTATATTGCGCATGCTGATCAATCTGCAAGGACAAAAGAAGCTCAAATGTGATGGGAGCTATCCATCTTGTGGAAGATGCTCTGCTCTTGGAGAGCTGTGCAAGTTCTCGGCGCGTATGCCTATGGGAAGACCTAAGAAGAGGAAGATAGCCTCCGAGAATGAAGCCCAAGAGAGCAGTGCGAGCAGGACATCACCGTCGACTTTGGCGATGAGTATTGGGAGTGATAATGGAAGTGATATGGGACGAAGAGGAAGCTTCGATACGTGCCAACACATGTCTGAAGATGCTCCGTTGGATCTAATACCTCTTGGGTGAGTCGACTGAATCATCACCTTGATGGCCGGGCTGACTCAGATTTAGCAACGAGACAAATGTTGACCCGAAACTGTTGGCATTTGAATCTGATCCAGGCCAACAGACCTGCGCCTGTCTTGCGAGCTTATACTTATCACTGGAAGAAGTACGAAAAGCAGATGATTTACACTTCACAGCACGCTTATCTGTTCTGCGGCATTTGACGACCACGGCAGCAGGGATCATACAGTGTCAAGTATGTCCAACAAAGTTTCTATGGGCAATGCAGAATGCTCAACTCCTCAACACGCTTATTATATCCTTGGCAGAAGGATATAAAAAGATCGTGAAGTCAGTTGAGGACGAAACGAAACGAGCTCAAGATGCCGGAGAATCAAAAGAACTATGCATAAGTGAAGGTCAAAAGCTAGAGGCACCGTCGCAAAACGACGGGTTAGGATTCTCGCTGAGCCTGGACCCTCAGGATTGGAAAAGCATTGCGAATAAAGCTATCAAATCCGAGCTTTTTGGGACATCGCATTCGAGTTCCATGTCATTTGTGGCGATGTTGCAGTTGATGGAGGATAGACAGAATTTGTGGCATTCAGGAACGAGTCATGTACCGCCGGGTATAGGACATCGGTTGGCGCATCAGATGCATGATAAGGATCCGCATTGTGTGTCGGTTGTTAAGCATACGAGGGATATGATAAGTCACTTGTTGATGGATGTTTGAGTTGTTGGATACCCAAGATCAGGAGTACCAGCCTTCTGTAGTTTGATTATTTACTGCCTCTAGAATTAGTGCTTCCGATATCCGTAAGGATGAAAAAGAACAGTCTTGATACACGAATACAATGTTAGGAAAGGAATGCCTTTACCTAATATCAATAAATGGATAAACCGCTGAAATCAGTCTCAAAATCACTCACGATACTTATGCATACTGCGGGGAATAAATTCATTGCTTTAGAACCAGCATGTTGTTGGTCCGCCAAACCAACAGACACATGTAGAGATATCATTCTCCATTGATCATGCAATGCAACTTTGTCAAACGATCCGATAGGACTGGGCCCTGGATGGTTCTGCTGTGCCGTACTAAATGGGGCGTTGAAATCACATCTGGGATGCAAAGCGTGGCATGATATGTTAAATGTGTTGGTTCATTACACAAGTAGAGATAAACAACGCAACTGTGAATTGCCACTCTGCTGTCTTCTTAGAGGAAGAAAGAACCGCGCAATAATGGCAGAAGAAAATAATTCACAACCAGCTCAGGCCGTCCATGATGTTTCTGATCTTCTTCCTCCCCAGCATTGGGCTGAGGTAGCTGAGGTTCGTGTGACACGACATTGTTCAGGAGCATGCCACTAACGATAATCTAGGAGTTGGGTGATACGGATTCTGCTCTGGGAGATGACACTGCCGAGTCGACAGCGTCCATCACGTCGAGTATTCTGCAGTATAGGAATATCAATGGCAGAACCTACCATCATGATATTGGAAATGCGCAGTATTGGTATGTTATCCGAAGACGTTATGGTGCGGGATTAATGAGAACAGGGGAACAAATGACGAGAAGCAGAACGAGTCGATGGACATCAAGTAAGTTTACCAAAAATAAGTTGGATATAAGTGCTGATGCATGCAGTCATCATGTTTTGACGCTGGTTTTGGACGGCGCGCTGTATCTTGCGCCCATTCCCAAAGATATCAAGGTTCTTTGCTGCCGGAAGCCACAGAGTGCACTGCTGACTTTCATAGAATGCCATTGATATCGGTACAGGGACAGGTGAGTTTCGGAGAACCAGTCGCGGCTCAGTGAGCTTGGCTGTACCCAGACCGCACCAAAGTTGTACTCTAGATAGACTCACGCTGACACGGCACTCTACTTTAGGGATCTGGGCTATGTAAGTGTTTGTGATCAAGTGACTAAGTGGTTGGAATTAACTGATTTCGAAAGTGATTTTGCGGATAGCTTCCCAGACGCACAGGTCATAGGCACTGACGTGTCACCGATTCAACCGGGCTGGATCCCTCCTAACCTGCGATTGTAAGAAGCTTGTCTGCACACGTAAACGAATCTCACACTTCAGTAGCGATATTGCAGACTGCACTCAAGAGTGGACGTTCGCTCCCAACTCGCAAGACTATGTCCACTTTCGTTGGCTCGTCGGCAGCATCGTCGACTGGGACCAGCTTTTCAAAGAAGCATATAAGTGTCTCAAGCCGGGTGGTTATATTGAAAGCCACGAGGCTCTTTCGAGAATGGACTGTGATGACGGGACTATCACCGAGAAGAGCGCTATGTACCAATGGGGAAAGTTCTTCGTGGAAGGGGGTAAGAAGATCGGCCGTTCGTTTACGATCGTTGAAGATGGAGTGCAGAAATCCGCTCTGGAGAAAGCCAGTTTCGTTAACATAGAGGAACGGGATTTCAAGGTAAGTGACTCTCTTCCAGTGGCCACTTTCATATTCTGATGTAGTGAACTGAACAGGTTCCTATTGGGGGCTGGCCGAAGGGTCCGAAGCTGAAGGAAATTGGCAAGTATGCACAAGCTACTCTTGAGCAGGATATCGAGGGTGATGTGCTGTTCATGGCCAACACAGTGGAGGGCTGGACGAAAGAGGAGGTTGAGGTATACATATCGATGCTGAGAAGGGAGCTGAGGCAGGGAAACATGCATCCTTATTATTGGCAGAAGGTTGTCTGGGCCCAAAAGCCAGAGAAGTAAGGCCATTAATTAGTGTGTGTGATTAGTATTGCTCATTGTTAATTCCAGTGGCATTGGCACTTCACCAGGGGCTATGGTTCACATCCTAGTAAGAACCCATTCTCTCCTCGATAAGCCCCGTGAACTTGACCATTTCTGAAGAGCACGGCTCCAGTACCTCCTTCAAGACAGGTTTCCACCACTCCTCCATCCCGGGACCAATGCCTAAAGCAAAAGCGTACTCTACATACTCAGGATAAAATCCGCTCAACTCCCAGTCGATGATCCCCGTTATGGTGCTTCCATCAACCATGATATTACGCGGTGATAGATCACTATGAGTAAGGACGAACCGTCCATTAGACCTCTGCCGTTGCCGCTCTAGTACTCTCTTCCATTTCCAGCGTTGAAAGCCTCCACCTGACAGTCTTGCCAGACACCATTCATCAAAAGCCTCCTCATCTTCAAAGGGGCCACAATTCCTAACAAATGTGGTGTTGTATATGTTGCGGGTGGGTTGTTTGTCGATACGGCCTATGTAAGGCTGTACCAAAGTACGCATTCGTTTTATCTGAGCTCGGAGCTGCTCCTTGATGGAAGCCTGCTCAGCTTGAGACATGTTCTGCCATACATCAACGAGCGGCAAACCGGGTACACGCTCGCTAACCATAACCCGTGCAATAGGGCGTTTTGTAACGATATCGTAAACTCCGCGAACCTTGGGAGCTAATACACCATGTATTGCGGCATAGTGCATCATATCGGCTTGAGAGCGGTCGATGCCATCTGGACTGCTGACTTTGAGAGCTAGCACCTCGCCGCTGGAGTTTGTGTGCTCCAAAATTCGATTACCCCAGTAGTTATGGATCTCTTTACCAACAACTGCATCGAGATAACTGCACTTCAAATACTTGGGGAGTGCATCCTGTTCGTCGTTCCCTTCCCCAGCCTCCATCTCTGGCTCCTCTTGTTCTGTTTCTGATAGGCTTGCCATGTTGACAGATGGGTTGCAATGGGGGTTTGATATGATTAGAATTTGAGCCTTGTGCAGGAGGGCATACAAACGATGAAAAAACGGTGTATATATGTTTCTTGACAGTGATTATTATGCACAACATCAACCTTCTACATACTGACCAACCTCCTCTTTATACCCCTGCAGAACTCACCAATAGCAAGCCATCAAAGGAGGTCAAGCAAAGAACAAAAAACACCAACACGGTAATTTTGAGTTAGAAAAGACGTATTATGAACCAGTAAAACATAGTGGAGATAACATTAGTGGAAGCACTCGATATACACGATGTTGCTACATGGGCTAGAGAAGAGACGCACAGATTGAGATGATGAACCTCATGCGTCCAGATTAGTAACCCCCCAATTCTAGCTCGAGCTGGCCTACGTAGGGAGTGACCGGGAATACATATCGGACATTGTACAGCGCTCGGATAATAATGCACCCGATCGAGAGCACGAGTCGTACAAAGGGGGAAGGGAGAGCTGATTGACTCACATCAGGTTTCTCCTAAGAAACACTCAGGGGTAGATATAGAGACCAAGTTCCGCAGCTGTCAAAGATACAGTAGGAAGTCTATGACATGCATTCCATCATCGAAAGCCCAAAACGCTCAGCTGGAAAGATCATTATGGCGTGGCTGTGTGATTCATGCAGTTTGCACTGGCCTCAAAAAGTGAGAACTGACCAATGGTCCTTTCAGCTCTTACAAACATTTACATTTAGAGCCAAGATTGTGTCTTGGTAAGGCATCCATTTCTTGATGTAGATACTTTAGTGGTTATACTGTAGATTCAGATATGTACTGCGAAGCAAAGACAATTCATCGCCAACGATGGAAGAAAGAGACAATGACTTTTACCATTCATTAAATCCCTCATTCAAATCAACCCCCATCCTCTATCGTTTCAAACTCGAATGTTTCAGGTCGACGAGCTCGTTGTGGATATAGTGATTCCGACTGCATTCGAATCTTCGTATTCCTCGTTGCGGGGTACTTCTATCTGCCTCGGCCAACACGCACTCCTTGGCTCTTCTGGGAAGTACGGGCCGAGACAGGCGATAACGGTTCAGCTCGAATAGCCAACGATCTAGCCGCCTGAGAGTTCCATGCTTCATCATGCATATTTAGGGCGTCAAGCAAAGAGCCTGGCCTCTCATTAGCAACGATACCCATGGCACAGTGGAAGTAACTAGATCAAGATTCGGGGAACGTCTCCTTATTGGGAGACAGAAACACCCGGACAGATTCGGTATTAAATGATCCAAGACATCAACCGTTTATTTCTCGCCCCCTCCATGAAAAGGTCAAGTTACTTGACCATATTTAAGAACACACTTACACAATGATCCGGAGACGCCGCCGGGTGCACCTTTTCTTCTGTCGCAAGGATGCCAAACGATACTTGAGGAGTGCATTTAACAATTTCCGATTATCTCGACACCGCTGCTGGGAACAGTTGGCAGTCTGGGATGATGCCTGCTTGGGCGAGTGGGCTGTGGGGTCCGGACATTGATATTGATTGAAGGTGTTGTTCTTGTACGTGGTATAGTATCTGTTCCCATTGATCTGATCTCCGGGTCCGGACTTGATGGCTCCATTATGGATTGTTGCCTCTTTGTGGTCGCTGATACTGGTGATATTTGTTGAAGACACCGAAAGATGGGCATTGTCGTCCTTGGAAGCCATTCCCACCATCATGAAGTGCGGGCGGGCCAATTGCCAAAATGCTTGGATCGGATGGTGACAATACGGACGAATGAAATTTTCATCAGGGAAAAGGGTGTGCGACAGCTGACCCGTGATTTGAAGGGCTTTACACCCTCTTCTACGCATGTCTCACCCCTGCCCGCAGGTTGGGGGCCTCAAAATCTCTCAACCCTCCAAAAACAATGACAACACTGACCAGATCGTGACATATGAGAATCTATCAGAGCCTCGAAATAATTCGTTGTGTTGTATAGTATCGTGATAAGTATTACTACACGTAGGCAGTAGTAGTCTTTGAACCCCTATTGTTGAGATGCGGTAATGGAAGTCACAAACACCATGCCGATTCCCATATCTTTGCAATCGAGGAGTATTGATGAGATGTTGAGGGGTGCATTGTGACCTGTTCACATATATCTGTATCGTTAGATCACGTAATTTGGGGCTTGCAGGTGAATATGTACGTGATACAGCGCCTGCGGGCCTTGGCTAGATGCCTTGCTTCATTCTTCAGCGTCGCAAACTCATCACAACATCTACCAACGACATACTGGCAAATGACTTAGAACTCCTCTGAGAATCCAAGAGTATCTATTACCTTTTCGGACCTTTTGAGAACTCTGGAGTCGAGTTTCCATGCGATCCATCCACACCTGTCACGTCATACGGCTTGTCAACCAACAGTGGCGTAGCAAACTGGACCAACACAATTAACTTGATCAGATACTCTTTTTGTATTAGGTACCTCCTTGATTTGAAAACTGAGCCCGAAATTTCCGATGTTGTACTCGACTTGGAGAATCTTTTGAGGTGAAGTTCCTGACGTGGTCGAGGTCCCCCTTCAGATAGCCCCCAAAAGTTACCTCCTCTCCGATACTCTTTCCTTCACATCAAGCTGGAGGTTTTCTCATTCCTTTCCTTTGACTTGATAGAGACCATGACTGATTGAATACAGGAACTAAACGATCACTCAGTCTAGCTTCGAACAAGAAACGGTCCGGTTCGTCACAGTAGTCAATTTCCACCCAGAAAGCCGATACTGAACTCCAATCGACACTGGATCTTTGAGGCTCCTTGCCAGGGGAATCCTCTAAGCGCCTGAGCATCCCAATAGGTTCTCTCTTTACTCTCCCAAGCTTGAGATACACTTGCCAGCATCTATCTACCCTCCTGCGACGGAAATCAATACTCGATACGACGCCACCCTCCTGAAGTGCAAGTCTCGACTTCACAAACATACCCCAAATATCTCATCTCTCTCATGAATATCTGGTTGTAGTTCCAGACCGCCTTATGATCAACGTATCAAACTCTTTCCACCGGTAGCCTTATTCTGCCGTGTTACTCTGCTTCGCCCCCTCGAGGTGCCTTAGGTTTCACCGCAGTCTGACACATGAGGCTCTGCTGTCAATCTTTCACACTTTTTCACAATATCCTTTCACAATGATGCCTAAACCTTGATGCCATACTCACATCTTGGCCTTCTTTTCCGGTCGCACCTTTTCACAATTTTCATAATCTGCGGTTGATTCCTATGCCACGTTAGCACAACCATAATTTCTCCTGCATTCTGACACACCACCCGACGACGACATCGTCGTCGATGTAGCTATTCACGGCTTCTTGACCTCTTCACCGCTCTTTGTTGCGACGGTTTTCGATTGCCTCGTCTTCCAAGTTGAGGCTATCATGGCAGAGATTCTTGGGGTCGCGGCGTCAGCGAGCCAGCTTGGTGGTGCATGCTTTTCCTTGATAGATGTCATGAGAAAGATAAAAGGGGGAGCGTCGACGCTGAAACGATATCATGAGCAGCTCCAAGAACTTCAGAGTCTTTCCACTAGCATCTCTGAGAACCCCCTTCTTCAAACCCCTGAGATTGGGACGCATACTGACGCTCTTCTTTTTATCATCAATAACAACTGCTTGAACTCTTTGTTGCGCAAGGGGCGAATCCTTCGCACCTGGGGTTTTCTCTATAAGGAACAAGATCTTCTTGATATCTTTGTCAGACTTGAACGACAGAAGAGCAACCTATCTCTCGCTATCGAACAGATCCAGTCTAGAACGCTGTATCAAATACAAACTGATATACAAATCATGTCTGGAAAGAAAGAACCAAGCCCTCCGACCCAGGTTGCTGCTTCTAGAACAGCGTCGGGGGTCCTCGTTCGCAGGGACTCTTCCCAAAGTGCATATTCTTCAAGCACCCAAGCGACTGCTATCGATCTAGAAGCCATAAACGACCATATTGCAAAGATTCAGACTATAGTTGCTCCTTGGTACAAGATGCCGGGAACCAACCTGTCTACCACGACGGACGTAAAGTCTTTTGGACACCCCGATCCTCAATTCTCGACCCACTACAGCCAATCTGGACCCTACAACTACAAGCTCGATGATGAGACTGGCCCACAATGGATTAATCCCTTCGCGGGCCTTGGATGCAAACAGGAGAACAGAAAGATCTACGATATCGACGCTAGCGCCTCGAAAGAACTTGCCCAGAACCCCCCTATTCCATGCACCTACCACAATCCGATCAAGGTTGGAAAGGGTGATCAGATAAACAGAAACCTGGTTCTTATGGATCAAGACGATGAAGAACATGAAGGCTTGAAAGGATTCATTTTCCCGGATATGCGTGGTGACAAGTGGATCAATCCGAAAGTCATCCCCTGCTCCTCAGAGCATGGGCAAGACAGCGTCCCTAGACAGTTCAATGGCGTTGAGATCCGGATCAAGAAGAAGAAAAAGAGGAGCACTGGAAAGACTGAGAAGAAGGTGAAGAAGGAAAAGAAGGAGAAATAGGAGATCAGACTCTACTATATATGGAGGGGCTGGTCTAAGTACACTACCTACCTAGTAAGCAAACTGTTCGGGAAACCTTAGTCATGTCTCGCCATACAAAACGTTGACTTCTGTTAAGGAGAGATTGCCGTGGTAGGGACAGGTAGTCTTGGGAGTAGATCACTATGTTTGAGAGTTTTAATATAAGATATTGGTATCTAAACAGGTCGTTGGTGAATGAGAAATCCTGGGCTCTATATGGATATCCGAAGTTGGCTTTGCTGTTCCCATTGGCATTAGAGCTCCAGGAGGTCGACGGCACTGGGACGCCCCTCACAGAACCACTATGAGCTGCGAAACAGAGGCCACATGGAAGTTTTGAGTGATTACCGGCATGTGCTCCTCGAAACCCACTTGTAACTGCGGCTGACATGAGGATCAGCCCTATAGATAATCGATCTAATCTGAGAGCGTCACGTGTTCCATATGCAGCCCATTCAGTTACCCCTCTATTCAAGATCACAGTGATCAGTCAAGCAGAGTACGAGATGGGGTTGAAATCGCCAAATAAACTGCTGCGTTTATAACAAACAAATTCTAGGCAGTCTCCATGGCTGATCCACTATCCATCGAAGCCAGCGTCCTGGCATTCATTGGGCTCGCCGACCGCATCATCCGCACGTGCAAATACTGCATTGAAGCCGTTGAGGATGCACCGAAAGACATTCAAATGGTCTTAGGGGAGGCTACCTCGCTAAGAGCTATAATTGATAGTATTAGCGAATCAAGTGCCACGAGCCTTGTTCCAAATCTTCACGAGCAGAATGGACCTATCAAGTCTTGCCACAGCTGTCTTGCTTCACTTGAGGCTCTTCTGCCAGACACCATTGGTCAATACAAGACAGGCAAGAGACGTAAGTTAACACTGGTTGATCTCGCATGGCCTTTGAAGCAATCCAAAGTTAGGAAGCTGTTGGCAGAGATATCTCACCATAAGGCTACCTTATTGCTGGCTATGTCCGGTGATATGAGGTAGGTCTAGAGTCGCTTTGCGAAAGTTGTGGTTAACAGATTCCATCCAGTCGAGACCTGAAGGAAATCAAAACAGGGATCGAAAGACTTCAAGGGACAATCTCAGGTTGGTGTTTCTCATTGATGCCTGGCCTGAACTGACGTCGTCAAAGAGTCCGAAGCCCGGGAGACCATTCGATGGCTTGAACGAACAAATCCATCGTCTATCCACAACATAGCGTTTAGCAAACATGAACCCCTGACAACAGCCTGGGTTAACAATTCTTCCCAGTGGAAGGCTTGGGTGTCATTGGCCTCTGAGACGAGACTCATTTGGATACATGGGCTACCTGGTGCAGGCAAAACAGTTCTAGCATCATACGTCATCGAAGAGCTCGAGAAACTGTGTGAACCTGCCAATGGTAGTGTTTGTAGCTACTACTACTGCCACTACTCACATAATCAGGACGAAACGGTGCCATTCATGAGCTGGGTCATTGCCCATATCTGTCGACAGATCAACTGGATACCAACTGAGTTAAAACGACTTCATGACCATGGTTGCGAGCCTACTATCGTGGACCTAGGAGTTGTTCTAGAGGTAATCCTACAGCGGCTAGACAGTCTTTATATTGTCATAGATGCCGTTGACGAGAGCAATCCTCAGGAAGAGCTTCTGTTGTTGATTGAGACCATAACAGTCGATAAGCGGTTTGAAAAAATCAGGATATTAGCAACAAGCCGGCAATACTTTGACATAGAAAGGTCTTTGGGTGAGATATCAGAAAGAATATCAATGTCAAATACAATGGTGGATGCTGATATTAGACGGTTTGTACACGCTCGACTAAGGTCAAGTCACCGACTGAAGAGATGGCACGAGCGATTCGACGAAATTGAGGCAGTTCTAGCTACCATGGCTAAAGGAATGTGAGAGCTCCCTCTCCCTATGATATGATTTACAAAATTCCTTACTTTCGACTGAGCTAACTTGAAGCTACAAGGTTTCGATGGGCTGAATGCCAAATTCAAGCTATAGAGCGACTTCGCGACCAATCGAAACTACAACAACTTCTTTCTAACTTACCCAAAGACCTGAGTGAGACTTACGCCAGAATATTCGAAGCAATCCCCGAAGATGATAGACCGTTCGTTCGTCGTGTCCTCATTTGGATCATAGGCCATTCGCAGGCTGCTTGGCTCTACGACGTTGGCGTCAACGCGAACCTGCTTCTATCAGCTGTTGCCTACGAACATTTCGGATACGAAACCGAAGGCCAAAACTCCATCATCGACTTTGAATACCTGCAAGAGATATGCAGCTGCCTCATAACAGTTCGATACGTTCCCGGGGATATTTTCGATAGCCGGCAGGAAGATTCTACTGGATTACAGGCTAGAGAAGCAACTGGCGGACAAGATCTCTACGTATCTCTCGCTCACTACACAGTTCTGGAGTTCTTAGTATCGCCGCATGTCTTTCAACCAAGTTTGCATTCTTCGCCATGTGTCCGGAGCTGATTCGACTGAAATTCGCAAAGAGCGTCCTCAAACAAGCCCTAGCGGCTGATCCAGAAGGGACAAATACTGATTGGATCCACGACCGCGAGGCCTATTGCCTCACACTCGGCTGCGCTTTGTATATTCATGATATCCTAGCAGATTCTGATCTCCAAGACCTCTTCTTAAGGTATATCAATCCTTGTTCCCCGCACTATTCGCGCTTCGAAGCTATTCAGTCGAAGATTGTGCAGAGCGATGAGAACTCTAGCTGTTACTTCCTCCGACACATCCCAGCCCGATTCCACTGCTCAGAAACAAAAGACACATGTTTTGGGTCGGCTGCAGCACTGATGAATCTTCTTTTGCTCCGCCATCAGTCTATTCAAAAGGGGCTTATGCCGATGATTAGAAGGTTGCTCGAAGGGAGACCTGTACAAGAGCTTCTTGATGTTAGAGTGACAGCTACGTTTCTTGATGAAGCTGATGAAGATTTGGATGAGAATGGGAGTCGTTTATGTCAAAACACATTGGACGGGATGGTCTGGGAGATAGTGCAGTGGCGGCAAATATTTCTAGATGATGAGGAGCTTTCTGAATCTTTTGATATGCTATGGCGCCATTTGGGGTAGATATACTTCACCAATCTATACGATAGAGATGAGTATTAAGTTAATGATTATATTGATACTCTATCAACAAGGTGCTTGCAGACTGTAGGTTCTGAGCCGTCTTCTATCTACCCACGTGGCATATTTAATACTCTAGAACCATGATATTGCCACTACTCGCACTACCATACAAACGGTGTCATCCGTGAGCTGGCCTAATTTCCATCTGCTGGTTTAAGCTCTCAGCCACAAATATCAGCTCCAAATAACATCTACATCACAAGAACGATCTGCGAGATGGGATGCGACAGATCTTTCTTGATTATGAGGAGTTTTTGGAATCTTGGGATATACCATGGCGCTATTTGGGAGGAATACGAGACTGAAATTATTTATATCAGATAGGAACAAATATTAGACAAATGGCTTCATTGATAGTTTATTGCTAAGATTTGTTTGCAGTTTCCGCCCACGTGATATGTCACATGCCCAGGAGGAATTTGTTCCGCGCCATGATAAGAGCAATTTTTCGACTTTTGGCTCGGAGTAAAATCGCTGAGCGATCAAGTACCTCTATCAAAATGAATTTCTTCAACCCATTTTCCCGACAAGGGGCTCAATGGACGTTTGTAGGCCATACATCATCATTTCCAGATGTAGACGATGATGCGGGCAACTTGGCAAAACATCGCCTGTGTAACGGAAAATCAATACCAGGCTGCAAAGCATTCCACATACCAAAGGAAGACGTCTCCTCGTCAAAAGAAGTTCCCGTCGGCGATGATTCTACGTTGGAGGCACTTGTGAATCAGGTGCTTGTATTTCAATACAAAGGGAAATTTCATGCAATCGATCATGTGAGCAAATGTTGACAAGAAAATTGTTTGAAGGGGCTAACAATGTAGTCATGTCCACATAGCCAATACCCTCTTTCAAAAGGGACGCCGTTCGACATTGAAGACTTTGGTGTTGTGCTTAGCGCTGGAGTGTTATGTCCAAACCATGGTTGGTCCTTTGATCTGTTCACCGGCATGTCAGATCGGGGGAACTACAGACTCCAGACCTGGGAGGTGGAGATCAGGGATATAAAAGAAACGGAATCCACTGATACAAAAGAGAAGAACGGCTTGTTGACGGATAAAGAGGTTTGGGTCAGGAGGAAGCAAAGGATTGGCTGAAGCGATGCCAGGGGTTCGCCTGGCGCAGCATGATGGCAGGTGTTGATGAATGCTCTGGGTACCAAGGAAAATGCATATCATGAGCGGGGATAAGCCAGGGTACACGACGATTTTCTCCAAAGCCAGTCACGGCTAACAATTCGGCACTTGACAGGTTTGACTATGGATTCCAATTTCTCAAGTCATCCTCCTGTACAAGCCAAGGACAAGCCTGGCGTGTCACTTTATTCCTTTATTTCTTGATTACGAGATCCAAATACCGTACAAGAGGATCATTCCCTTCTCCTTGTAGCCATACACAGGACCCGGCCAGTCCAACTAGAAGATCAGAGTTCTCGAGATGGAAAGGCCGAGAGCCTTACGCTAGGACGAGATAGAAAAGAGCATGAAATACCAGTCTAGGGTTTATAGAGGGAAGACGTTGCAACATCGTGAGTTTCCTAGTACTTTATCGGTGGGCCGGGGGTCCTATTCAAGTCAAAACCGTGGCGTATCAATTGTTCTTGGCGACAATGAACGTGACGAGCGGACAACCCGATGATTCATGGAAGACCCGAAAACGGATGGAAAACCCGCAGTCCAGCGGATGGCTCGGGAGTGAAAGATTTGGAGTCCGACGCCCTCGATGAGTACTGGCTGGGTTACTGTGACCGATTTTCTGGTCGCTTTGCTTACAATATCTATGCGGGATGGACAAGCGAGGGTTAATGATCATGGTAAATTATGGTTAGCTACACTGCTACACCCGGAGACACACTATGTAGACACCGGAATCTGGTTATCGAATAGACCCATGCCATATCAGATCATCGGCCTCGCCACGGTATTTCTCCCAAACTAACTCCATGAATTTGATCGATTTTGAGCTGGCTATTACCTAGGATGTGAAGTCCAAATGCAACATTCCCCTCATCCTCCATCACCAATATCCCACGTCCCGAGAGGGCCACCGGGAAAGTGGAGGGTACCCCGACGCCATCACCAAAACCACCAACTGAACACTCCCAGATCAAGCTAAGCTTGTAACGCCACCAAAGTATCTGATCTATCTGGTTGGTTCGTGCGGCTGACACCCTAGTGATCTAGATTGCATCTCGGTTACAGACTTTCAAATTCCCATGGGGTAATCCGGGGTAACGTGGAGGAGAACTGGGGAGTGAGGAGTACTTAATTGACCATGGCCTACGACTAAAAATTCCAAAAACATCACCCCTAACTGCAACATTTCACAAGATGGTCTCCTTCAAAGAAGCCTTTGGCCTGTCTTCGATCGAAGTCGAGGTTGCGACACCTCCTGGCACAGTCCAGATCCACCGTGAGAATTTCTGCCCCTTTGACGCGTGGAGATCTCGAGACTAACGGTGAAAAGGGGAGCAGGAAGATGCAGGCCATGTGGTTGTTAGCGGACAAGTAACGGATGATCCTCGAGATCCCCTCAACTTGCCAATGTGGCATAAAATCGCTGCTCTGTGCGTTGCCTCGCTGTATGGTTTCGTCGCGAATTACGCAAGCGGTGTCATCGCGCCAGCTCTTCAGCTCTGGCCCATGATCTTTCCGAAGGACCCGAGAACCCTCTCTGAACTCACCAAGCTGATTGCGGTAAGTTTATCTCTTATCTTGCTCACTGAAGCTCAATGCTGATAGGATCACAGGTCAACATCCTCTTCCTCGGTGTGGCCAACATCTGGTGGGTTCCCATGTCCAACTCGTTGGGCCGACGACCTGTCCTCCTCATCGCCACGGCTATGCTCACATTCTGCACTCTTTGGTGTGCACTTGCGACGTCGTATGACTCCCTCCTCGCTGCCCGGATCTTCCAGGGCATTGGAGCATCGGCTGCAGACACTGTTGCCCCCGCTCTTATTGGAGACATGTTTCCTATTCATCAGCGTGGACGGGCTATGGTAAGAACCCTCTTCAATAACGCCAACAAGAATTTCGTGCTAACATTGTCTGGTAGGCTGTCTACACCATCATGCTCGTCATCGGACCTCTAGCAGGCGGCATCACAGGAGGATACATCGTCTACCAACAGGGCTGGAAACCCATCTTCTGGGTCTGTCTCGCCCTCTCCGCGGCCTGCCTCGTCGGCGTCATCTTCTTCGTCCCCGAGACCCTGTATGTCCGAAGCGCACCCGTCGAAGGCGTCACGGACCCCGAGACCGAGAAGAATGCGCAGTTTGGCAAAAACGAGCACGTCGAAGATAAGCAGTCCGTCACTGGAGGTGAACAGCACGTCACGCACTCAGCCTACGGCTACGTCCAGTCCCTGGGCTTCAGGAAGCCTCAGGGAAGTCTGCTGAAGCAATTCATCCAGCCCTGGAAGACTCTTGCTTTCCCTGGAACTTGGGTGGTGATGCTTCACTACGCTGGGCTGGTGGGCGGTATCGTCACTATCTCGACCATCGGACCTCAGATCATGGCGAGCCCGCCTTATCTCTGGAAGGCTAACGCTGGTCTTGTCAACATTGGTGCTGTCATTGGTGGTGTTATCGGCTATGTGTACACCTACATGCTTGCTGATGGTAGACTTGTCAAGAAGGCCAGCAAGACACGAAACGGCGTGGCCGAGTCCGAGGACCGATTGCCGACTCTCTTTTTCCCTCTGTTCATTGCCACCTGTGGCTTTTTTGTCTTTGGATTCTGCGCCAAGAATCCTGGTGGACATACCTGGGTCGGACTCCAGGTTGGCTACGGCATGGTCAGTTTTGGTCTGATGCAGGTTCCATCTGTTGGCTTCAACTACGTAAGTTCCATACTACTCTCAGCTTTGTTTTGCTGCGCATACTAACAAATTGTTTAGTTGATCGACTCTTATCACTCCCTGGCAGTTGATTGCTTCACCATGGTCACGATCCTGCGGTCCATTATCGCGTTTGCTTGGACGTTCTTTGTGGCTGATTGGGTTCAAAAGAGCGGAGCTGCAGAGCCTTTTGGAATTTTCGGTATGCTGATGGGTATCTTTTCTCTGCTGACTGTTCCTCTTTGGATGTATGGAAAGCGTATGAGGATTGCTACGGCAGAACAGGTTCTTCGATGGCAGGGTTACTAGTCTGTGCCGTCAAAGGTTTTGCCATTAGTTGTCATGATGGAATGAGTAGTCCGTGGTTATCTTATCACAAATTGACCAATCTAATCTGACCCACTTCGAGTCTCGTGTCTATTTGTTCTCTCGTAATATTGTCAACATAAAAGTGGTCTCATATTTATTGTCATACACAAGTACTGTACCTACCCGGTCCACGGTAATCGGAACCCCTCAAGCCAAGACTTTCTTCACGCCAAGGGTTTATCGATAATTGGATTGCGTCCCACTGCCAAGACCCTCTCTGCTCACCGCACAGCCCCCTAACAACTCCTCCCTACAGCACAGTAAGCTCACCACCACCACCAACAAAAGTCCTGTAATGTTGTGAAACACGTTTCAGCACCGTAGAATTCCTACAGGAAGAGGCCTCCTTAGTCAAACAACCTCTCACATCTAATACCCGTCGTGCCGAGCTGTGTATGCGCCTCAGCGGGGCCTCATCAACAGCGCGCTTTTGGATGGAGATGGGATATTCAGGGGTCCTTGTAAGAAGTGGGCTCTTGGTCTGCATTGCATGTGCATTGCAGTCGTGGCAGCTTCAAAATCCTTTTCTCGCGGTTCACTCGGTCTTGGAGGGTCTTGGCTTTTGTGCGGAGGCGCATACGCGAGGCCTCTCGTGAATCACCGTCAGTAAGAGAGATATATATAGTCCTTGACTCTTCACACAGCTTGATATTACTCCTGCATCTGCAACTCCACATCACACTTCTTTGCTTCATTCAAATTCACATCAGCCAAAATGGTCAACTTCCACGAGAGCTCTTCTGACATCGAGCTTGAGGACGGTCACATCCTCGTCGCTCAGTGCAACGATGCTGATGGTGAGCCTCAAGAGTCTCGCCTCGATCTCGACTACTACATCGGTAACAATGACGGTGCTTTCTACTGGGGTGGCGAGGGTAAGTCAACAACTGTCTCAAGCATAGTTCTAACGTGCTAACCATGGATAAGGCTTCTCTGGCTCTGCTTCTGACATCACCTTCTCACTTGAGGGCGACGACAACGTCCCTGTCCTCCGCGCTCTTCTCAACCCCGTTGATGGTGACCCCGTCGAGGCTGACCTCAACCTCGCTGAGTGCATCGGCAATGACAACGGCACTCTCGTCTTCGGTGAGTGTTGACAATGTTCAGGTTTGGATATCTGCTAACAGTGACTAGTCCCTCCCCAGTAAGCAAAGTTACGGAGTTTGAGGAAAGAATTCAGGCGGAAAGATAATCAAACAAATGAAGTAAAATTACCAACCATCTTCTCACTGTTCCCGGTGCATGCAAAGCTGAGGTGTGAACGTCAACAGACTCTACGTGTAGCGTGACTGTGTAACAATGTCTCGCTAGGAGTGCCGTTCAGCCGCCATTGGTGCACATTTCAGCTAGAAATGCAATGCTTGCACAAGTTTTAGCACAAAAACGTCATGTGAAGTCTACTGGCTTGCACTTAGCAGTTTAGAGTAATCATGTCAAGTAAGAGGAGAAAGGCAGCAGCTGCATAGCATCTTATGTTCTGGACTCCAGACACAATACAAATACATATTGACCATTAGAGTCGGGTATCATGCATCCAACTTCCTCTTGGCCGAGTTCTCCAACTCTCCCATAATCTGCACCAACTTCTCCGTAAGATGCGGCACCGGTAATCCCGTAAAATTACTCCTCACAATCCCCATAACCGTCTCCATGACCTTATCAGGCTGAGAGAGCGGCACACTAATCACAACCTCTCCTTCACCCTGAATATCCGTCCTCCACCGTATACAAGGCTGACCCTGCCCGAAACCTTTGAATCTTTGAAGTGCTATACTATCTGGTTCGTCAATGTAAACACTCTGACTAAGCGCTCGGGACAAGCTGGATTGGTCGGATAACAGGCCGTATACCCAGAATGCGAGACTCGCGTGGTACAGGATTATGGCCATGGGGCCGCGCATCGAACCGCGGGGTGAGTGTTTGGCAATATGCATGATCTGAGCGGCGTGGAATATTGTGTGGCGGGCGGCTTCGCTTTTGACCCAGTCGCGGACGGTGGGATAGACTGCGCGTGCTCGTTCAGGACCTTCCATGCCTGCGAAGATCTGAATGTCTTCGAAGGGCATATGGAGGTGGAGAAGGGCGAGTTCCAGGCGCATTTGGATCTCGGGGTCTGCAGAGGTGTCGGCGGACAAGCTGAGTTTCAGGTGTCCAAGGAGCTTGAGTAGTTCGTCTTTCCGCATCTCTGTGACGAGGGTATTCCAGCGTCGAGGTCGGGATCGCTGGAGGGATGAGATTTGTAGATACTCCCAGCACATAGTCCATGTACAAGAGAGGACAGCCATGATAGCGACATATATGTCAACAGAGTCAGTATGGTTGTTGAGAATATCAGGATCATCAATGACATCTGCAACGAAAAGCGGCTCATCTTGTCGGCGAGAGGCCTTCAGCGAATTCCACTGTTCCGGCGACGCGGCAGTCCACAAGTCCGCATGTTCGGGGAACGGCAGAAGGATCTCGGCGTACGACACCGAAGGGCTGACGAGCAGCGCAGCGGAAGTGTTGGCATCATGAGATAGCATCCTGAAAGCCAGCCTCTTGAAGGACTCGTCCTCCACCCATTGAAACCAGTCTTCTTGAGAGACTAGACCTGGAGATTGCATGGTCTTGCTCTGGGAGTACACTGATCTCTTGAACTTTCCATCGCGGCGCATCATGGTAAGCACAGGGTTGAAGAAGCTCTCTGCGATCTCGACCTTGCGGGGAAGACCGCTCCAGATACCCATTTCGAGGGTGATGACGAAGGCTTGGGTGAGCTGAAGATCGCGGACTAGAGTGTTATCCTGTTCCCACTAGCGACAGGTCAGTATGGGAACGTGAGGACGGGGAGTAGAGGACTTACATGTTTGGCGACAGCTATCCTCAAGCACTCTTGTATAGCATAGCCGAGCTTTGACAAAGCAGGGTCAGAAGTCAAGACTGCGCCGCAGGCAGCCATGGCAGCGACCAGTTCTGGTCTCTTCTCGTTGGGGTTGAAAGAAGCTGCGTGAATGAATGATGTGGCGTGCGTGACGGGGGATGTGAGGTAGTACTGAAGTAACGTGTCCAACAGCTCAGCGGAGGGGAAGGACGCCACTGCTTTCGAGAGGTGATCTGAACGACAACTGTTGACGACCATCATGAGTATCCTGTCACGAGCTGGTCCTTCTAACTTGGCAGAGGTGACTCTTGTGTTTGAGTCCAAGGCGACACCAGACTCAGGCGAAGGGTAGGCAGAGTCTGTGGCGGGAAGGGAGAGATTATGCTCCTCTGCGCCAGCATGGTCTTTGGCATTTGGTCGAAACTTCCAATGAGAGTTCTGAAAGGCCTCAGTACACATGGCAGCGGGCTCACCAGGATCGGTATGCGATGCAGCGCGTGGTGTTTGAGCTCCTCGGGGAGTAGGCTGTATACTTCTGACTTCGAAGGGAATGCTTGTGTTGTATGAGTCGAGGAACCGGAGGTCTATGTCGTCGAGTTGATTGTATGTGTACATGTCGACGTTGTTGGCGTCAGGATTAGCCCAGCCTCCTGATAGAAGGTTGAGATCGGGGAGAGGGAAGAAGAGGGGATCGATGTTGGTGTTCATGGAGGGATCTAATGACGGTGAGCCCCGTACCTGGGTGCGGTGTCTTGTAGACTTACCAAGATTCTGGAAGAGGCTATGTGATGTCTGCGGCGTGAGCATATCCAGTGAAGGCTGCTCCATGACAGATGACGCCGACGTTGACCCAATACTAGTATGATCAGGGAACGCAGCCATGGACGAAGAGGCATCATCTTGAGAGAAGATAGCTTCATCCTGCTGCTGCTCCTCAGACTGAAAGTCCGAGTCCAGCTCCATGGAGTCGTTCCACTTGCACTCGATGCCTTTCTCTTGACATCGACGGCAGGGTTTCTCGTCACTACAGCGCAGGTGATTGGTAGAACATGCCTTGCAAGCCTTACTGACCCTGCCTGGCATGTAACGCGGTTGTTCAGCTACAGAGCTATCCCCAGCCTGTGAGCCATGACCAGCAACATGTCTTTTCAGGAGGTCCCTTGATCATCGTTAGTAAGCGATGCGAGAATAACAAGAGGGGCTAGACTAGACTAACGGTCTTGTGAAGGCCTTTGGACAAACATGGCACTTGTACGGTTTGGTCTGTGTATCTAGGTAAAATAAGTGAGCAACAAGCACTGACTGAGTCAAGTGATTGATGGAAGATGCAAACATACGGGATCGCACGTGACGCGCTAGATGATCAAGACGCTTATAATTCTTCTTGCACGAACCGCACTGGAACATGCCAGGTTGAGTCGTCGACATGGTGAGAGAGAGTGAGACTGGTCGTGCAAGTGGAGAGCGAGATAGGCAATCGGGACGTGGAGGAGAAAGAGAGAGAGCGTGTGTGAGGAGCAGGGGGAAATCGTGTTGTTTTTTCCCTTCGGCTCGGACATGACAAAGAATCCGCGGGGAAATCTCAGGTCGCATTTTGCGGGGGTGGCTACGGGGGGAGAGGCGATGCTAGATCCGGGATGGTTTGGTGTTGTATTGGGAGGGTCGTGATTTGAGGGGGATACGAAAATTGGGGGGGTTAGGGGGCTCCTCCACATCCCGATGGAGATTTAATCACCCTATACTTGCAATCTCGGCAATTGATTCATGGCAACGTTGATAAATATATAGATAACTCACACTTGTCCCAGAATGGGTATGTTTCTTTGATCGGTTCTAGAC
>JAAOAY010000445.1:0-17390 GCA_013396255.1 Fusarium sp. NRRL 25303 | reverse complement strand
GGGGGTGCGCGCTGTAAGTTGGTGGGACCCAGGGAGCGCGTGCTCTTGTTGCTGGGTCTCGCGAGTCTGCCAATAGTTGCTAGATCGTGGTCGAGACTTGAGAGGGTAATTTGGTGATGGATGAGAAGCACAGCTCGTTTACTGCGTTGTGACTAGGTATTATACATTTCCTGGGGGTGCAAATGGTGACGACGACGGGCTTTAATATCACTCTATCGACGCAAGGCGTAGGCTTTCTGATGTGATCCAAAATGCCTGGCTGACATATCGACAACCACCAAAGTTTGAAAGCCGGACGGAATGTGAGTTGGATGGCAGCCAAAAGCACATCATCAGCCACTATTCTAGCCGTAAAGGTGATCTGGAAAGGTTGGAGAAAAGTCTTTTTTGCTTCTAAAATAAATCAACTTTAGAGGGGTGATGAGTTGGAGAAGCCATCAACAAGGGCTTCAGATTTGGAGTAAGTCAAGATGGGAGGGAGCACGGATTGTTGATCATAGACAAGACAACAGCGTTCACATGTTTGCATCTTTCAATATTGAACATCTACACACGATATTGCTTACTGCAGTCTTTGCTACGAGGTTTCCCTTTCCAGATCCGACCTCCTCGGAAGTCTTACCACTGTTACTCCGTACGCTTCACGAAACACACCCAGAGCGTGGTTGAAGAGCTGGATCAAACAGCAGACCCTCTCTTCTTACCTCAAAGATATCCACGATGAGCTCCATCGCGGTACCGGTACCTTAACTGAGTCTCTCACTTACACGGGCGACTCGCTCTGAAGAAGAAGAAAAAATATGAAGTGGGGGTTGTGAGAAAAAGGCTTCCGAGCTTTGTGAGCCATCCGACCGGGGTTCGACAAATCGTGCATGACTAGCGCCGATGGTGGAGAAGTGGTTACAGGCTCTTCAGTGCCGAAGGGGTCCTTGTTTGCCTTGTCGTGTTCATTCCCGACGTCTCCAACAGATCCCGTTCCTGACTGTGCGTGCGTTTGCAGCTGGGCCCGGTGCGACTGTGACCATCTCCAACAGCCCCAGCTCAGACTCAGAGGAGAGGCTAATAATAAAACATCCGATAGTCGGCTTCAGGTCTTGAAGCTGCTTGGCTTGATTAACTTTGGGTTAAGGTAGGACGCTACAGTTTCTTGGCGCGGATGAGAATCCGTTGATCACCAAATTACCAAATCAAATGTCCAATTCAATTAAACTGTCTCTTGTAGTTCAGCGTCTCAGTAGGGAATCCTTCGAAGTAAACATTGGAAATGTCGTTCGGGATGCTCCGAACAAAGAGTCATCATGGTGGCCACACAGGGAGAGAGTTAATCGGAGGTTCACGGCCGGCGTCATCGGGTTACGAGAGTTAAGCATTGCATAATAATAGCAACACATAGCACAATGCATACATAAGGAGGTAGGTAGCTATGGTTGACAGGCTGCAAGGCACCACCTCCAGCCCAGCCAGCCATGTTTCCATTTGTTCCATGCTTTCCATGCACTCATTGCATGGTTCTAGCAATTTCTGGTGTGAGCCGGCCCGTCTTCCAAGAGCCTCACCTTGACCCTCGCCCAGCTCCTCACACCATCACAGCTCAAGCCATCTCCAGGCCGGAGCTACTATTCCTTTCACCCTACAAAAATGGGAACAAGATACATATATCGAGATCTGGGACGTCACTTGCGCGGCCCAAATTCCTGATGCCTTGGATTAGGCTCTTGATGATGACGCTGAACTCGCACAAACTGGGGAAGAAACTGGAGTTGCAATGACTTCATGATTCCCCACGTTTTCGCCTTTGCAATGTTGATGCACCGAAAATCTCGCTGAGGGTGAAATATGAACCTCTACGGGCTGGTGTTAACCGAAAAAACAAAGGTGTATCTGGATGGAAATTTACGAGAGACCTGATACACCTCATCCTCTCTCCGTCTTCATCGCACCTCTCCGGACAACCGGCCGATGGCCTTTTTTCCCCCTCTCCCTCATGCCGTAAACCGGCGGTCAGAAAATGAGAGCTTGCTTCAGCTACCGCCTTTCCGTACCTAATACAGGACAGGCTACACCACGGAAACGTAGGCGAACATCGTGAGATGTTCTAGAGTCTAACAAAGCCCAAGAGGGGGGAAGAGTCGCATACTACAATTCCCATTACATGAGGAATTCCTGTTTCGACCTGGCGCATCAGAATCAATAAGGCCTGGCGATGGCAAATGCTGGGGTCAAAGTCTTAACCTAACCGTTTCGACGTCTGTGCCCGGTTCTCGAACCTGGAGTTTTGGTCTAGCTCGCCCGCGATTCCTAACATTGACTCCATTCACTACTGAGTCTGACTCTGTCTTGGTCGACACGCAGATGTCGTTAGCCCTTTTCTCCTCAATGATATCCCTGTCAGGGCGAGACGGGCTGTATAAGCTTTGGAGATGGGGGGCGCTTCGCCTGGGGATAGATACCTTTTAGTGAAGCCCCCCACGAGTCAACGTTGGCGAAAGGACCCCGAGTTCACGATTCGAAGGGTTGCGTGGCAGCGTCTCGTTTTGCATCGTGGGCTTCATTTTTATTTTCATTTCCTTTCCCCTCATGGCGTTATGTGTTATTGTTACTCACTGTTTTCACCACTCCGTTACACCCCCCCAGTCTTGACCCTCCCTCCCTTATTATGTATTATCCCTTTCTCCTTCGCTGGCGGCTATTTTTTTTTTTTTCTCCAATTGCCCCTCCCACCATGAGTTGAGACCGTCCACGCCATCACGATGCCGCACGATGTCGCCGCCAATGGCCGATTTTCGACGGGCATCCCGCACCGTAACAGCAAACAACGTGTTCTTATTTAGGAAGCGTGGCTGGATAGAAATTCTCGTTTCGCCATGTCAGGGTCCGATATCGTCAGATGTCCCCAACTCGCGAGTATCAATTAGGAAATCTCACAGCTAGACGTGCATCCTTACTCTGGGGAACGTTCCATGTCCCACTTTGTTCTTTTACGCAACAGAATCCTGCCACCACATTCACAGTCGTAGTAAATATGGGCTCTTGAGCTACCGGCAGAAGATCACGAACAGAGCATTCAAGCCCAGATGCGGGGAGAAGCAAATTTCGAGATAACACGGGGAAGCTCAGGCCGCTCTGCAGAAGTGGAACAGCCCATCCTCATGCAGAGTTTTGAAGCTACTGTAGCTAACAGAAACTGGAGATGGTGCTAGTCTCCGAAGCGATCTTCTCACCGTCTCCGAGCCGGCTTCGTGTCAGTTGGTTGGCTAACGGCCCTTGCATGCCTTCTCCTTTCGGCCAGGCACAAACTGTCTTGTTGATCTGAAGGTGGTGATCGTCGTTGAAACGCCAAAACACCAAGATTCAACCTCACGATAGTTGAACCAACTTCAACTTCTGTTCCCACAGCTATCGCCATACACCATTTGTGTGTTTTCAACCCTCGTTTCAACCCCTTTCCTTCTCCTAGTTACCCTTTTTCGCCCCCATCTTGGAGTCGGTGAGTCAAACCTTGACTCGACTCACACCTATCTCCCCTTTTTTTTTCTTCATTCCCCTCCAGCCTCTTCGTCTTGAATATCCACCTTTCACTCAACCGGTCTCAATTCCGATATTGACACTTTCTTCCCTCTTCACGATAGCTACACCTAGCGATATTGCACTCAAGCTCAGCAGACCTGAAAAATTCTCTTCTTCCTTTGACCCACCGTTAAACCCACCTGGGCTTGTGTTAATTAGGAAGCCAAGAGCCAACTCATTCAGCACAGGTCACTTTCGGTATGAGTGGCTTCACCTTGATCGCGATCCACTCTCCACGTTTCTATCGCGACATGACATTGCCGCGCTCAGGGCAAGAGATTGTGAGCCACTCGTGGAGGCACACGCAAGCTCAGACGTAGATGGTTTCTCGTCCTGCATCATATGTACCGAGGAAGCACCTTACACTCCACTGCCACTGCTCCATATGGTGATATTATATGGCAAATGGTTTCTTTGCCATTCTCCATCTCTGACTCTTATGCTCATTCCATCAACCCGTAAACCCTCCTAATCTTTCCACTTTCCGGATACCGAAAACACGTTCACAAACAGCCCCATGTCGTCCGCACTAATGAGGCTCTAACTCATTCCATCCGGTGATGCGTCGCTCACCCGCGGTCCACCTACTATGGATATAGCCGCCGTGCATGTAGATGCCCTAGCCCTGGGCTTTTTGCTCGACAAGTACCGTTTTAGGGGTCCAAGGACCATCCCGGGGCTTGTGCTCTGCCGTATCATTGGCTTGTAAAAGATCTGATGGTGGGTGTCCGGTTGCCGAGCAAAAGGCTTATTTCGTTGATCTGATAACATTAATCAGCGGTGGTGCTTAGTGAAATTGCGGCTCAGTTATCGATGTTGATTAGTGATTCTTTTCAGTGATAGATTGAGAGCTTGTGGGGTTGTCTTTGCTTTAGTCCGCTTGGTGAGGTTCTCACCAGTTCATGTTTCAGTGGCGATACATGGTAGAAAGAGAAACAATAATTTCTTCAATATTAACCTACTCACCGCATTTTAAGGGATACTGCGAGAATATCCGATAATCAAGGGAACTGTTCGTGATGGTCACTGTTAAGTCTCAGCCATTTCTCTTCATTAGTAATGATTCCAAAGAATAAATAGCTATTACTACCTATCCTAAACAAGAGCATTCTCTCGAGCCTATTCAGAGTATCAACCACAAATACTCCTGCATATATTACACTGCTGCTCCAATACTAGACCAGTTGCACTTTCTGATACAGAGTCGTCATTACACATACGATTGCCATTGACATGTAGATAAACATTTGATACTCGACACTTTTGGGTGGAAATGGAGCAGTGACACGCACGCTAAGCAGACCCTTCCAATTAGCAACGTAAAGCGAATTGCCCAGTATTATCGTCACCGAGAAGCCAACTAGTAGAATTTAAGAGATCTCAGGGAGTGAATGGAAGAATGATTGAAAAGAGCAGCCTAGAGAAGGATCTCCTTGTTTATCCTGAATTTCAATATTTTGTGAGACATACCCTAAAGTCGAGCTTTAGGTGAAAATTCGCTGAAAAATGTCTCCAAACACTACCAGTATGAAGTCAGCGGACTTGACTTATGACAAAGGAACAAGAACCAAAATTTGCCCTAGATTTATCGTCAAGATGCAGGTATCACACAGAACATAAGATGTGAGGCCATAATTTTCTTGTTACAGGCTTTGAAGTTCCTAGGCCGGGACTCAAGTCTCGACTGTATAGATTTATCATAAAAAATTGATTTCCCGGACTCTCAAACCACCGGGGGGAGATCAAATCAGCTTGGACTGTTCTCAGGCACACTCATTCCCCGTGAGAAAGACATTTATCAAAACGATGCATGACAAACCCATGATATCTCAAACTCATATCTATACCCACTTCATCTAATACACCGCTCTCATCACATACATCCACTCACATGTACTCTAGTCGTGCCACGAAATATACAACATAATGCCAGCGCCAATAGCCACGGCAGAGAACTGAACAAGCATATTCTTAAGCTCCTTAGCCTTGTTAGGGCCAGTCTCAAGAAGCTCAGGGATGACGGCAACGGTTCCAACGTAGAGGAATGTACCGGCAGTGAAGGGAAGAAGCATATCACCCCATGTCTACAACAAATCAGCAAATTATTCCGGGGTGTGAGTGTTTGTATAACTTACCAGGCTAGTTCCCCAGATACCCTCGTTACGGCCCATGGGGACGTCGCTGCTAGGGCTACCGAACTCCTGAATAGCAATACCAATGAGCGTACCGAGGAGAGCACCCAAGGCAGTGATAAATTGCGAGCCCATAGCAGCTCGCTTAGAAAAGCCGGACTGGATGAGAAGAGCGAAATCGCCAACCTCGTGTGGGATCTCGTGGAAGAAGACTGCTACGGTAGTGGTAGCTCCGATGGTAGGAGAGGCATAGAAACTGGCAGACATGGCCAAGCCGTCGGTGATGTTGTGTGTAAAGTCGGCACTGTAAGTGTTAGTACAGTTTCAAAAGACCAAAGCCGTGAAATCAACATACATAAGGTTCAAGTAGCCGCCCAGCTTGACGCTGGGGTTGATTTCCTTCTCAGGCTTCTCAACAGCATTGGCGACAACAGCACCCTTGTCCTCATTACCCTTCTTGCGAGACTTGACAAGACTATCCGTAGCATCAACGCCGGAAGAAACTGCCTTATCCTCACCGTGAGAATGAGTGTGCGCATCACCATGTCCGTGGGAGTGATCATGACCAGCTCCACCCGTAGCAATTCGTAGGCCCTTATCCATAGCGACGAATGTCATAAAGCCCACCAAGATACCCAATCCAAGCACAAGGTTACGATTAGGCTCGACAAGTACGAACTTGACAGCCTCATCATGGTCCTCACCAACGAAAATCTCGGGGAGAAGGTGGAAAAGAGTGTCACCGAGAAGACCACCCACAGCAAAAGCAACCATGACGGAAAGAGAAGCAGGATCAATGTTGGTCGGGCAGAGGGCGAGAAGGAAGTTTGGCGGGCCGGAGATGTAGAGGGTCGCAAGGAGGGCATTAACGGCGGGTGACCCAGGGAAGAGAACGGCGAAGAGGCGCGAGGTTATCGAAGAGGGGGCAGCAGCATGGTGTGCGTGCTTTGCGGCATTGAGTTGCTCGACAATTGGGCAGGTCTGGAGGATCGAGTCAGCACAGGACGTTTCGAGGGAGAGCTAAACTTGGTGTACCTGGAGTTGTGTGTCGAGCTCCTCAAGACTCATGTTGTCAATATTAACATTGTTCACAGCCTCAACATTTTCATGATCATGGCCCGCGTATGCAAGGCCGACAAGAAGTGCGAGGCAGACAGCCGAGCAAACGACGCTCCGACGGGTGAGCGCCATGTCTATATCTGTCCTTAACAAAGACAGCTTGGTTGTATAAAAAGTAAAGAGAAACACAACAAAAAACAAGGCAAATGAACGAATGGCCCTGTTCAATAAGAATAAAACCGGGAGCAAGAGGTCAAAAAGAACAACTCAGCTTGACTTGTATTGTTTCAAGCCAAGTCCAAGTCAAAGTTGAAGTTGAAGCTGGGGATGAAATGGGGATATTCCTAGTCTAGAGGCAGATCGGATAAGCCAGGGGGAGGGGCTTGGATGCCAATCTGAGTCGACCAATGAGCATGTTGCGCGCCCAGCTGAAGGCTGAAGTATCCACTCTATGCAGGGGAGTTCCAGAGCTATTGACGCCGTCATCAAGAAACCCAAATGAAACCTGATAACCATATCATCATGAGCTTAGGATGATATTATCTAAATTGAGACTCAATAAACTAAATACTAGGGAACCCCTCTAAGTTTTGACAATGCTTCCTAAAATGGTCCCAATATTATCTTTGTTCGTTCGTTCGTGTTGGTCACGCGAGCAGAGATATAAGTCCCAGTTGAGAAGTTACCTTAATCACATCCTGTGGATTTGATGAATTTAGGTACTTAGGTACCTAGGTAGTTGGCAGAGAAAGTAGTTCCTTCTTCATTGAGACACCTACCTTAGTACCTTGGCAATCAACACCAATGGAATGGTAACTGCAAGTTGATGACCTATAGGTGTTCCTTCCCTTGTTCAATCTCAGCAACAACAACTACAAGTGACGACTTCTTCTCTCTTTTCCTCTTCAGCCATCATCATCATTATCATCATCAACAAAATAACCGTAAGTCGATGATCCCTTCATTCGCCCTACCTCTTTTGTACGCTTTATTCCATGTTCTTTCATCCGAGTTGTCCAGCTGTATGCCGCACCTCCCTTTTTGTCAGTGGCTGTCACTGCACACCACCAGATGGCTGGCCAAGGGCTCACGATTTTTTTGGCACTTTTACCTTAATCCTTTATTGACTTGAATCTTGGCTTCCTACAGACATCACTCAAACCCTGTGCGAAGGCCGAAGGCCGAAGTCCCAGTCGCCAAGAAGAAGAGATCTCGGCTGTTTTGTTCGTATTGCAAGAAGGCCAATCACACGGCCGAAACGTGTCGTCTCGTTCGTAAGTATCTTATTTATGAATTATGCAAGTTATACATACTAACTATTCTTAGCCGACACTATTACCATCTTGAGCCTTGGGGGCCAGTTGGCCCCAAACGGATGCACCTTTCGGGTTGTAAGTTCTACCTTTATCAGATTATGATAACTTACTAACTTAGGTATATAGGCGACTGGACGGATTGAAAAGAAGAAGAACAATAAGAACAACAAGAAGAAGAATAACAAGAATAACAACAACAAGAACAACAAGAAGAAGAAGACCGCCGACCAGAAGCTGACAGAAAAGTCTCCGAGAGCGTATCGGCGATGCAAATCGGATAGTGGTGTCCAGGCCTTTCTATAACTGGCTGCACATTCCGCACTGTAAGTTTATTAGATCTCTATGAAATAACGTACTAACTTAGGCATATAGGCAACTGGACGAGTCGAGAAGAAGAATAAGAAGAAGAAGGCCTACGAGAAGTTGGCAGATAAGGTTGCTGAGAAGGTTGAGGCAATGCAACTTGAGTAAAGGTTTCCAGGTCTTTTCATACAAGTACAACCACTAAATGAGATACGCCGAGGCTGTAAACCCTCCCTTGCGCTTGCGCAGCCAAGAAGAAGGAATACACAATTCATTCAGTTGGACTCTTATCTGATCTGCTTCGCGTGACCAATATAAATTAAATAAAAATAACTAACTTTAGGATTATTTTAGGAAATATTTTATAAATTAGAGGAGGCTTCCCTAATATTTAGTTTATTAAGTCTTACTTTAGATAATATTATCCTAAAGCTTATGATGGTATTCTGTATTGTTAGACTTCTTTATGAGGGCGGGCAAGATCTCTCTCGGCCAAATACTTGAATAATTTGGAGTGCCCTGGATTGACTTTTTTTAATCACCTATCCCGGAAGATATCAAGGTATTGAAAAGAAGCATGTCCCTATCTTGAACAGCTGCTCTTCTCTATCACAGACAGGTTTGTTATATTGGTGTCTTTTCTGTAAACATGTTGGGGATCATTCGCTTGTGAACTCCATTAGACGAAGCTCTGCTCCCATAACCCTTTCTCGCTGTCAACTGACTCATCGAATGCCACAAGCGACCGATGCCTCAAAATTGTAGAACTCATATTATTCAATTCTCATCGTATACACATGCCGACTCATTGGTAAAGCATGTGCTCATATGTATGTACTCAGGTGCGCCTTGTTTTGAAGTCTTGCCCCAATTCCCATTACCAATTCCGATTCTATATCCGAGAAATCATAACTTAATCATAAAACTCCCGCTTACAACAGAGCAGCGGCAAGAATGAATGCTACAGCAGCAGCACCCATTGAGTTGAGCTGCTGAGCGCCGCTGCCAGGCAGAGGGGTTGTGGCGGGCCCACCGTTGCCGGAGGTAGAAGAGGCAGTGGGCACAAGAGAAGTGGAAGTGCCAGACACGACAGGCACAGTTCCGTTGGTATAGTTACTAGTTGCGAAAGAAGGGCTGACGAAGCGGTGCTCAACGTTGCCGGACGCATCATTGCTGCGGCTGACCAGAGTTCCCTTCTTGCTCTTCTCATCACAGCTGAGGTCGTAAAGGGGCTTCTCCGTCAACTCGGAGCCAATGACGCCAAAGCTGGGGTTGGGGGTCTGGGGAGCAGAATCCTGGAGTGTGTACCACCAGACATTGATATCTCCAAACATAGGACAACCGACATCTTCGTAGAACGTGCGGGCATTCTTGGTAGAGGGAACGGCCTTGCCATATGTCTTGCCACTGACGGGCCATCCGGTTTCAGTGACCCAGATCTCCTTGCCCTTAGCAACAGCCTTGACCTCATTCCAGGCAGCCTTGAAAAGGTTTGCACCCTCTGAGATGGGGTTGTTCTTGGTATCTTCGAAGTAAGGATAAGCATCCATGCCAAGCCAGTCACAGGCCTCAATGACAGCATTGTTGGAAGCATTAGCATAGGCGGTCCATGTATCGACATGGCCGATAGGGACGGATTCAAGGCAAGTGCCCTTGATAGCAGCACGAGTCTGCTTGATGTAGTCGACGAGGATATCAGGGTTGGCACCCGGGTTCTCATTGGCCTTGATACCAGTAGGAGAAATACGGTAGAGATCCTCACTGCCAACAGAAATACCAGCGACAAGGTCGTCAAGCTGTCCACAGTATTGGTCGACAGTGTTCTTAAGAGCGGCGATCTCGTTGGCAAAGCCGTCACCAGAAGCCCAGAGACCAAGTAGCAGACTGGTCTTGGTCTTGATGGCAGCAGGAATAGCAGAGATGGGTTGGTTGGTTGAGCCACCCTGGATCATGGTGTAGAGGCGAGCACTGGTGAAGGCGCCACCGGTGCCCTCGAGACCAGCGGCGGTCTTGAACTCATTCTCAAAGTCGGACTGGGCCTTCACTGTTCCGTCTGTGAAAGTCGAGCCGTAGTTGAAACCTTGGAACGCAGCGCTGGCCGAGCCTGCGAGGGCCATTGTGAGGAGACTGTTGATGGAAGGCATTGTGACTGATAGGATGATAATAGTGTAACGCAAATACAAGAAACTCTGGACTACAGTAACGAGAGTGTGTCCTTAGGAAAAAGAGAAAGGAACAAGAAAGAAATATAGAAGATGGGGAGGAAAGAGAAGAGAGACGGAAATGAGATTGTCTTAAGAAGGTGAACCACAACTAAATCGAAGACACGTCGAAGATGAATAACTCTACGTACTCATGCAGGTACACGCAGACACGCACGCATCCGAGCCAATTCGAGGCCCGATCGAGGCAGACTCTTCGCTCAACTTGTATAGGTAGTTACTCCAAGAATACAAGGTCACTTACGAATCCACACAGCAAACCAGTGGCAACATAGGTCCATCTGAAGTCACTCCGTCGGCCCGTCAGTTGTTGAGGTTCCCTTATCAGTTTCCCGATCAGCCGTCGATAAAAAGTCTAACACGCCACTCGCGGGATAAAAGAAAGATCGAGGACGTGTCACTCCTTTACACTGTGTTCATGGTGAGCTCATAGCGCGAAATACGTGGTTAAGCATCGAGGCAGCCAGTGTGAGGAAGTCTGTGTAAGTGTGGATTCGGCTTCGTAGGCTTGCGATCGAAGGACGCCATGAAAAGTCAATTCGGGCCAAGGATGCGCATTTTGCCGGTAGCCGTTGGCCGTTGGTAACGACAAGAGAAACGGCCAGAAGGAATTTCGAGGCGATTAGTTACAGGAATGACTTTTTAAATTCGGAATGGAAACAACCCCAGAGAGTGGTGATGAGACAACCCAAAATAGCAACCATGTCAGTTACCCCGGGGAAGAAGATTCCGGGGAGCATAACCGTGTCTTGGCTTTGGCTAAGATCTTGACAGCGGCTGCTGAAACATGACCACCCAATTTCTAAGATTCAATATCGATTCAAGCAGGGATACCGATGCTAGTATTACAGCACAAGTCTATAGGCCATAGCAAAGTAACATGGATCAAGAATAAGCTTCATTTTCTTAACTCGCAGACTCGTCCTTGAGCAGTAAAGTTCGAGGCTTGAAATATGGCTGAAAATCGACCGTTGAGCACTACTCTAAGTGGTGGGAGAAGAGACAGAAGCAAACGAGTCATTTATCTGCTTCAATGGAGATAATACACGTCTCTAACCTCTGTTAAAGTTGTGCGACATTTTTTCCATCTTTATTTAGGCTCTGTACTCGTCATACGTGGGTCGTTGGCAACGTGGATCGTCAATAGTTGACGACGCATTCTTGGGTTAGGGAACTCATTCGATGGTACGACCCTGAGTTCAGCGCCTGGAAAAACGAGTGTAGTGCTGTAGCTTGGTTAAGTAAGCCCGTGAGAATATGTTCCTATAGAGGGATCACCTGTGTAAGGTAGTCGAGCTTACAATGCTCAGTGTTACTTAGAGCCTCGAGGTCGAAGCAATTGGGATCATGGTTGCCTTTGGCCCAATGTTCATAACAAAGAAAGACTTGATCATTCTGATAGTCATTGACATATAAGTCTGAGTAATAAATAGTTCATGCCTGCTCATAGCGCTACATACATTACGTTTCTATCGTTACTTAACGCCAGCCACTTCATCACGAATCAACATCACAACCACAACCACTCTCCGAGAATCGCAAAAATTGACAAAAAAGAAAACATCCGGAGGGCGTTGGGATTGCTCCCGCCAGGGCTTGAACCTGAGACCTTCGCATTACCGAACACTCGGATTGAAGTATTAGTACGACGCTCTAACCAACTGAGCTACGGAAGCCGACCGGGTGGATGAGCGGATGACCCGCTCTTGGATGCTGAGTGGGCGAGGATAGTCAGAATAACAAGGTTGGGAGACTACAGATGAAGGACAATCTCTCAGTATCATCGGCATTTATCGCTAAGAGAAGACAGAAAGCAGGTCTGAGCAGACTGACGGCCACTGATTTGTTGATTCATCAGAGTCTTTCACTCTTGCAAGCATCAAAGAAGCGAGGCAGTGAATCACGTCTCGACCCGGCCATCGGCAAGCCTCACCCGTTTTCGCTATGCATAACTCTAATGAAGATAGATATTCAGGGTCCATATCCATCTTCGATTGAGTCAACTGACCCATACGGTCCACCATCAACAGTGCATCAAATACGAGAAAGAGGCCTCTTTCACGAAATAAAGAACAAACATAGAAGCAATGATTAAGCAGACCCAATTCTTAACCCCTGCTCCCTTTTGTTTCACACGCGTCCACTGCCGATTGATCAAGTGGCTGACGTCCATCCCAGCCCCGACCCCTGCACAACCGGTTTTCCCAGCCATTCTTGATGCAACCCTCAAAGAATCCCCAGCCAAGAAAAGAAACAAAAGAAGCAGCCCAACCAGTGACGCAAGCGCTCAATGTATGATTGGTCTGTTTCGGATTTGGCCGTTGTTTGGGGCCATGATTTGCACGGCGATGCGCTCATGAACACGGCCTTGAGCTTGTTCTGAATCTCTGGCGTTTGTGCTCCTTTTAGCTTGGCTTGGTAGACTCTTCTGAAGCTCTGTGCGCGAATCATCCTTGGTTATGCGCTGTCGGTGTTTGCATCATTGATGGACAGGGTCTCGGTACTAGCGAAGTATTTATTTCACTACACCACCCGCAATGTCAACACGATTTCCCCGGTGTCTACTAGACATTCCTTTGAATTGTTGATTTTCGTATTTCTACAACTTGAAGACACTCCGCTTTCGCAGTATCATACGCCTTAACCATGTTGTCGAGGTTCTTCGTCCTCTTGCCCCTGGTGTTGTCCATGGTGGCCTTTGTCCTCTCAATGCTCTGCCTTTTTGCTGGTCACAAGGAAGGGTTTATGGAAGAATACTCTGTTGCACGGGTAGGTTTGAAGCAACTTGTCAAAAACTCAGGCTGACAGTTTAGCTCAACACTTCAATGATTGGCCATAACGTTCTCGACACTGACAGCGACGCTTCTTCTAATGACAACGATGAAGATGATGGCTTCTTTGGCAAGGTCACCGACAAGTGGAACGAAGTCAAGGACGATGTCAAGGGAAAGATCAACGACATCACTGGTGACGTTGCAGACAAGCTGGCCGACACCATTGGTATTTCGGAGTGGTACTCCATTCATGTCATGGCCACATGTGATGGGCAGTACAAGCCGAATGCCACGAGTCCTGGTGCTGGATATAACGTCACAAACTGCACCAACTCTGCCCCCGAGAGTGAGTAGAACCATAACTTCGATTCACAATGAATGCTAATCTTGTAGAACGCTTCAACCTCACCGAGATGCTCGACAAGCAACTCGAAGTCGGTCCTTTCCAGCTGAATCTTGCTGACATTAACTGGCCCGATGACATCCAAGATTCTATCGATCTTCTCAACACCGCTCTCCTTGTCACTTTCGTCTTCTACGTCCTCGCAGTGGGATTCTCCGGCCTCGCCATGGTCGCGAGCGCCGGCGCATTCTTCCTCTTCGCTCGGCGCGGCGTCAACGCCGTCAACGTCATTCTTTCGGGTCTCGCCGCACTCGTGCTCCTTATCGCCAGCATTCTCGTCACTGTGGCTGGAAAGAAGGGTGTAAACAAGATCAACGACGTCGGCGATGATGTTGGACTATCGGCATCTGTGGGAGATAAGTTCCTAGCGCTGACTTGGGCTGCTGCTGCTCTCATGATTATCGCAGCTATCTACTGGGTCATGCACTTGTGTCTTATGCGACGTGAGAGGAAGAGACAGTGGAAGCCACGAAAGGGAAGCTATTAGATTGATGAGACATGATGACTAGACTGATGATTGGCTTTTGTTAACCAGAGTGGGCGCGACTATGATACCAAAGTGTTTTTACTTTCCTTTTGCAATTTCAAACCGATTCCCTCCTTGCACTTTTATATACAAACCAGAAGATTGGCACATCTATATAGTCAGACAGTAATCCGATAGCTGGCCTATCTAAACTCCAGCCCTGCTGGTATAGCTATTTCGAGGCCCTCCCAATTGGTTGTTATTTTCTCGAACATACTCACATATACGGATAGATTATTGATTTATCTGTGTGGTGGTAATTGGTGTAAGACGGTGAGTTACCCTGTAAATGCGGTTGGGTGCACATGACGTCACAAGCATCAACCAACAACCGCGTGTAGCGCGTGTCACTTCGGCACCCGGTCCTTGATTCTAGCTTCCACGGCCAAGTCATTGTAACATTGGTAGCATTCTGGCTATCTAGACATAAACCACTCTTGATCATTTAACTCCTCGCCCATGTCCTGGCTGTCTGGCCTTTGGAGAACATCACGTCCAAACTATCGTGTCATGCCTGGTAGATCTCACGACGAGGAGTCTGGCTCGGGGGAGTCAGAGTCCCTGCTTGGTCGAGGCCACAAGAGAGTTAAGCGCTTCTGGGAAGGCTTCGTCGACTTTGCGTTTCAAGATGATATCCTCAAGATTGCCGTTGGTTTGATGTATGAAGTCTCCTGGATTCGCGGTGAAGGCGACTAACACGCTGGATAGTCTTGCGGCTGCTTTCACAGATTTAGTAAAGTCTTTCGTGAGCGATGTGTTGATGCCCCCTATCTCGGTTCTCCTCCCACTCAACAGAAACATGGAGGAGAAATTTGCCGTTCTGCAAAAAGGACCAAACTACAATAAGACAACCGGCTACAACACCCTTCATCAGGCACAAGAGGACGGTGCCGTTGTCCTAGCATATGGGTAGGCATTCTCCAAGTCTTTGGGATATCCAAACTCACAGCTGGTAGATCTTTTGTTGGCCAAATGATATCCTTCCTTGTGCTGGGCATCGCTCTCTATGGACTCGCGCACTTGTGGCAACTTGCTTCATCTGAACCCATCATCAAGCACACAAAGAAGTGCAAGTACTGTAGACAGCGCATCAACGAAAAGGTGAGACGCTCGAACCTCAAGATGGGCTTGCGGCTAACACTATCTAGTCTATTCGCTGCATCCAGTGTACCAGCTGGCTCGATGGACGAGAGGACCGCAACTGAGTTGACCATGAACATCTCGTACGCATACGTGATACCCTTTGCTTCTTGTCTTTCTGCATCACCGTGTTAGTCACAGATTGCCCATTCCTTGGCGAGATGTTATGCATAATGATTTTTTTTTTATCATGGCGGCTATTGGTAGACCCAGTCTTATTGCTACTATTTGGAAGTGTTGCTATTATAGCCCAAATACCAAGAGGCTCATACTACGTTCAAGCTGATCAACCGTGACTCAATGAGTGCCATCCTCGGTATCCATTGTCCAATACATGACATGCGTGGCTGGCTGCAAGGATAGAGCTATTGTCAATAGTGTTATAGTGTGGCGCTGATTGCCGAAACCTTACTTCGTCGATCGATTGTCACTAGATTGACGTTGCATGCCATTCATTATTTGGCCCCGAACTAATAAATGTTTAATTAGGCATCATTACTACAAAACGCTTGTCCAAACCACATGCTCACATCTACAGCAACATAGCAGCACCACCAACAACAGCAGCCGCAGCCAGAATAGCATTCTGGGTAATCATAGGACCAGCGGCATTGTCGGAGCTCACGGGAGTAGCAGCAGCATCAGAAGAAGCAGTAGTAGCGTCGGCGGTATCAGTGGCCTTGGCTCCAGTGTCCTTGGGCTTGTCGGCAGAAGTAGCCTCAGAGCCAGCGGCCTCGGTAGCGGAAGCGTCGTCGTTACCGTTAAGCTTGTTGACGCCAGCGGTGACAGTGATGGGCATGAGAAGCGACTTGTAGCCACTCACACTATCAGTCATGGATGTGACATCGGTGATACCAGAGAGGACTGCAACTTGGTGGACGGAACAGGTAGCGACATCCTTCTTGGGGTCCAGGACGCAACCCATGTTTTGCTTACTGGTGATTTATTAGGGATTGAAGTCATGAAACTTGTGAACAGGTAACTTACATTTCACCGCCGTCGAATCCATCAACATCAGGATGCATGGTGTAAGAGTATTCAATGGTAGATGGGCCACCAACAATGGTGCTGGTGCTGGCAAGGCCGCAGTTTGTCGCCTTCGCATCAGGACAGTGAATAGCAAGAGTAGTCGCGCCGCCCTTCACGGCAACAACAGAGCCCTCAAGAGGCTGAGGATCGAACATGGGGAGGAGGAATTCAACGGTTGTAGTCTGGGCCGCAACAGTGGCGAGGGCACCAGCGAGAAGAGCAAGAGATCGAGCCATTGTGAGTGTTGTCAAAGAGTGACTGTGCAGCAAATGAATGAATGAATGAATGTATTGGGTTGGATGCTGAACGAACGACGGCCGACTGAAGAAAACGACGAAGCAAGCAAGCGAGGCTTTAAGAAAAAAGAGACTCCCCTATTTAACCAACGTTAGTTTCCAAAGTGTCAGAGACTCACCGGTTCCTTTGATTGATTGAATCCTTCGGCGGCCGCTTAACGACAACGCTATGCTCGAATTAAACACTCCGATACCTTATTACGGACTTAGACAGGAGATTAAAACGGCCCTGGTTCCGAGTATCCGCCTTGGTACCACCCACCCGGGCCTCGTAGGGCGGGAGAAAATTGGAGAAGATGCGCGGGTGATGTTCAATAGAGGAAAGTTAAATAGATTGAAGTGAAGTGACTGTGTCAGTGACATCCAGGTGAGATACTGCGGGGGGAAGCTTACTTTCGTATTTGGCGTTGAAATGGCGTCTGTCATTCACAAAGCCGTTGGGGCTATTGATCCTCCTGGTGAAGCATTGATTGAATCGAGTTAGTTTTACCGGGGGTGGCGCCTGTTAGACCACTATTAGACCCTAGCTCTTGATTCCCTGAACGAGACCCATGATGTTGATAAGAGTCAAGCTTCGGGAAGCAAGAAAACATCAGATATTGATAAAAGGTGTTAAAATAAAC